>JAVLSZ010000005.1:7500-10000 GCA_032313775.1 Urocyon cinereoargenteus | reverse complement strand
GGTTAGGGTTAGGGTTAGGGTTAGGGTTAGGGTTAGGGTTAGGGTTAGGGTTAGGGTTAGGGTTAGGGTTAGGGTTAGGGTTAGGGTTAGGGTTAGGGTTAGGGTTAGGGTTAGGGTTAGGGTTAGGGTTAGGGTTAGGGTTAGGGTTAGGGTTAGGGTTAGGGTTAGGGTTAGGGTTAGGGTTAGGGTTAGGGTTAGGGTTAGGGTTAGGGTTAGGGTTAGGGTTAGGGTTAGGGTTAGGGTTAGGGTTAGGGTTAGGGTTAGGGTTAGGGTTAGGGTTAGGGTTAGGGTTAGGGTTAGGGTTAGGGTTAGGGTTAGGGTTAGGGTTAGGGTTAGGGTTAGGGTTAGGGTTAGGGTTAGGGTTAGGGTTAGGGTTAGGGTTAGGGTTAGGGTTAGGGTTAGGGTTAGGGTTAGGGTTAGGGTTAGGGTTAGGGTTAGGGTTAGGGTTAGGGTTAGGGTTAGGGTTAGGGTTAGGGTTAGGGTTAGGGTTAGGGTTAGGGTTAGGGTTAGGGTTAGGGTTAGGGTTAGGGTTAGGGTTAGGGTTAGGGTTAGGGTTAGGGTTAGGGTTAGGGTTAGGGTTAGGGTTAGGGTTAGGGTTAGGGTTAGGGTTAGGGTTAGGGTTAGGGTTAGGGTTAGGGTTAGGGTTAGGGTTAGGGTTAGGGTTAGGGTTAGGGTTAGGGTTAGGGTTAGGGTTAGGGTTAGGGTTAGGGTTAGGGTTAGGGTTAGGGTTAGGGTTAGGGTTAGGGTTAGGGTTAGGGTTAGGGTTAGGGTTAGGGTTAGGGTTAGGGTTAGGGTTAGGGTTAGGGTTAGGGTTAGGGTTAGGGTTAGGGTTAGGGTTAGGGTTAGGGTTAGGGTTAGGGTTAGGGTTAGGGTTAGGGTTAGGGTTAGGGTTAGGGTTAGGGTTAGGGTTAGGGTTAGGGTTAGGGTTAGGGTTAGGGTTAGGGTTAGGGTTAGGGTTAGGGTTAGGGTTAGGGTTAGGGTTAGGGTTAGGGTTAGGGTTAGGGTTAGGGTTAGGGTTAGGGTTAGGGTTAGGGTTAGGGTTAGGGTTAGGGTTAGGGTTAGGGTTAGGGTTAGGGTTAGGGTTAGGGTTAGGGTTAGGGTTAGGGTTAGGGTTAGGGTTAGGGTTAGGGTTAGGGTAGGGTTAGGGTTAGGGTTAGGGTTAGGGTTAGGGTTAGGGTTAGGGTTAGGGTTAGGGTTAGGGTTAGGGTTAGGGTTAGGGTTAGGGTTAGGGTTAGGGTTAGGGTTAGGGTTAGGGTTAGGGTTAGGGTTAGGGTTAGGGTTAGGGTTAGGGTTAGGGTTAGGGTTAGGGTTAGGGTTAGGGTTAGGGTTAGGGTTAGGGTTAGGGTTAGGGTTAGGGTTAGGGTTAGGGTTAGGGTTAGGGTTAGGGTTAGGGTTAGGGTTAGGGTTAGGGTTAGGGTTAGGGTTAGGGTTAGGGTTAGGGTTAGGGTTAGGGTTAGGGTTAGGGTTAGGGTTAGGGTTAGGGTTAGGGTTAGGGTTAGGGTTAGGGTTAGGGTTAGGGTTAGGGTTAGGGTTAGGGTTAGGGTTAGGGTTAGGGTTAGGGTTAGGGTTAGGGTTAGGGTTAGGGTTAGGGTTAGGGTTAGGGTTAGGGTTAGGGTTAGGGTTAGGGTTAGGGTTAGGGTTAGGGTTAGGGTTAGGGTTAGGGTTAGGGTTAGGGTTAGGGTTAGGGTTAGGGTTAGGGTTAGGGTTAGGGTTAGGGTTAGGGTTAGGGTTAGGGTTAGGGTTAGGGTTAGGGTTAGGGTTAGGGTTAGGGTTAGGGTTAGGGTTAGGGTTAGGGTTAGGGTTAGGGTTAGGGTTAGGGTTAGGGTTAGGGTTAGGGTTAGGGTTAGGGTTAGGGTTAGGGTTAGGGTTAGGGTTAGGGTTAGGGTTAGGGTTAGGGTTAGGGTTAGGGTTAGGGTTAGGGTTAGGGTTAGGGTTAGGGTTAGGGTTAGGGTTAGGGTTAGGGTTAGGGTTAGGGTTAGGGTTAGGGTTAGGGTTAGGGTTAGGGTTAGGGTTAGGGTTAGGGTTAGGGTTAGGGTTAGGGTTAGGGTTAGGGTTAGGGTTAGGGTTAGGGTTAGGGTTAGGGTTAGGGTTAGGGTTAGGGTTAGGGTTAGGGTTAGGGTTAGGGTTAGGGTTAGGGTTAGGGTTAGGGTTAGGGTTAGGGTTAGGGTTAGGGTTAGGGTTAGGGTTAGGGTTAGGGTTAGGGTTAGGGTTAGGGTTAGGGTTAGGGTTAGGGTTAGGGTTAGGGTTAGGGTTAGGGTTAGGGTTAGGGTTAGGGTTAGGGTTAGGGTTAGGGTTAGGGTTAGGGTTAGGGTTAGGGTTAGGGTTAGGGTTAGGGTTAGGGTTAGGGTTAGGGTTAGGGTTAGGGTTAGGGTTAGGGTTAGGGTTAGGGTTAGGGTTAGGGTTAGGGTTAGGGTTAGGGTTAGGGTTAGGGTTAGGGTTAGGGTTAGGGTTAGGGTTAGGGTTAGGGTTAGGGTTAGGGTTAGGGTTAGGGTTAGGGTTA
>JAVLSZ010000059.1:2227500-2232231 GCA_032313775.1 Urocyon cinereoargenteus | reverse complement strand
CCTAACCCGAACACTAACCCTAACCCTAACCCTAACCCTAACCCTAACCCCTAACCCTAACCCGAACCCTAACCCTAACTCGAACACTAACCCTAACCCTAACCCGAAACCTAACCCTAACCCTAACCCGAAACCGAACCCTAACCCGAAACCTAACCCTAACCCTAACCCTAACCCGAACCCTAACCCTTACCCGAACCCTAACACTAACCCTAACCCGAACCCGAAACCTACACCGAAACCTAACCCTAACCCTAACCCGAACCCTAACCCTAACCCGAACCCGAACACTAACCCTAACCCGAACCCTAACCCGAACCCTAACCCGAACCCTAAACCTAACCCTAACCCTAACCCGAACCCTAACCCTAAACCTAAACCGAACCCGAACCCTAACCCGAACCCGAACCCTAACCCGAACCCTAACCCTAACCCGAAACCTAACCCTAACCCGAACCCTAACCTGATTCCTAACCCTAACCCTAACCCGAACCCAAACCCGAACCCTAACCCGAAACCTAACCCTAACCATAACTCGAACCCTAACCCTAACCCTAACCTGAACCCTAACCCAACCCAAACCCTATCCCTAACCCTAAACCTAACCCTAACCCGAACCCTAACCCAAACCCGAACCCTATCCCTAAACCTAACCCTAACCCGAACCCTAACCCGTACCCTAACCCTAACCCTAACCCGAACCCTAAACCTAAACCTAACCGGAACCCTAACCCTAAACCTAACCCGAACCAGAACCCTAAGCCCTTACCCGAATCCTAAACCAAACCCGAACCCTAACCCGAACCCTAACTCTAACCCTAACCCCGAATCCGAACCCTAACCCTAACCTTAACCCTAACCCTAATCCGAACCCGAACACTAACCCTAACCCTAACCCTAACCCGACACCGAACCCTAACCCTAACCCGGACCCTAACCGTAACCCTAACACTAACCCTCACCCGAACCCTAAACCTAACCCTAACCCGAACCCTAACCCTAACCCTAACCCTAAACCTAACCCGAAACCTAACCCTAACCCTAACCCCTAACCCTAAACCTAACCCTAACCCGAACCATAACCCTAACTCTAACACTAATCCTAACCCGAAACCGAACCCTAAACCGAACCCTACCCCTCACCCTAATCCGAACCATAACCCTAACCCTAACACTAACCCTAACCCGAACCCGAACCCGAACCCTAACACTAACTCGAACCCGAACCCTAATCCTAACCCGTACCCTAACCCTAACACTAAGCCGAACCCTAACCCGAACCCTAACCCTAACCCTAACCCGAACCCTAACCCTAACCCAAACCCTAACCCTAACCCTAACCCGAACCCTAACCCTAACCCTAACCGGAACCTAACCCTAACCCGAACCCTAACCCTAACACGAACCCGAACCCGAACCCTAACCTGAACCCGAACCTTAAACCTAAACCTAACCCTAACCCAAACCCTAACCCAAACCTGAACCCTAACCCGAACCCGAACCCGAACCCTAACCATAACCCGAACCCGAACCCGATCCCTACCCATAACCCTAACTCGAACCCTAACCCTAACCCGAACCCTAACCCTAACCCGAACCCGAACCCTAAGCCCTTACCCGAATCCTAACCCTAACCCGAACCCTAACCAGAATCCTAACCCTAACCCCGAACCCGAACCCTAACCCTAATCCTAACCCTAACCCGAACCCGAACCCTAACCCTAACCCTAACCTGACACCTAACCCGAACCCTAACACGAACCCTAACCCTAACCCTAACCCTAACCCTAACCCTAACCCGAACCCTAACCCTAACCCGAACCCTAACACTAACCGTAACCGTAACCCTAAAACTAACCCCTAATCCTAACTCTAACCCTATCCCTAACCATAACCCTAAAACCTAACCCTAACCCAAACCCTAACCTTAACCCTAACCCTAACCCTAACCCGAACCCTAAACCTAAACCTAATCCTAAACCTAACCCTAACCCGAACCCTAACCCGAACCCTAACCCGAACCCTAACCCTAACCCTAACCCTAAACCTAACGCTAATCCGAACCCTAACCCTAACCCTAACAGAACACGAACCCTAACCCGAACCCGAACCCTAACCCGAAACCTAACCCTAACCCTAACCCGAACCCGAACCCTTACCCTAAACCGAACCCTAACCCGAACCCTAACCCTAAACCTAACCCTAACCCGAACCCTAACCCGTACCCTAACCCTAACCCTAACCTGAACCCTAACCCTAAACCTAACCGGAACCCTAACCCTAAACCTAACACGAACCAGAACCCTAAGCCCTTACCCGAATCCTATACCTAACCCGAACCCTAACCCAAACCCTAACTCTAACCCTAACCCCGAATCCGAACCCTAACCCTAACCTTAACCCTAACCCTAATCCGAACCCGAACCCTAACCCTAACCCTAACCCTAACCCGAAACCGAACCCTAACCCTAACCCGGACCCTAACCTTAACCCTAACACTAACCCTCACCCGAACCCTAAACCTAACCCTAACCCGAAACCTAACCCTAAACCTAACCCTAAACCTAACCCGAAACCTAACCCTAACCCTAACCCCTAACCCTAAACCTAACCCTAACCCGAACCATAACCCTAACTCTAACACTAATCCTAACCCGAACCCGAACCCTAAACCGAACCCTACCCCTCACCCTAATCCGAACCATAACCCTAACCCTAACACTAACCCTAACCCGAAACCGAACCCGAACCCTAACCCTAACCCGAACCCGAACCCGAACCCTAACCCGTACCCTAACCCTAACCCTAAGCCGAACCCTAACCCGAACCCTAACCCTAACCCTAACCCGAACCCTAACCCTAACCCAAACCCTAACCCTAACCCTAACCCGAACCCTAACCCTAACCCTAAACGGAACCTAACCCTAACCCGAACCCTAACCCTAACACGAACCCGAACCCGAACCCTAACCTGAACCCGAACCCTAAACCTAAACCTAACCCTAACCCAAACCCTAACCCAAACCTGAACCCTAACCCGAACCCGAACCCGAACCCTAACCATAACCCGAACCCGAACCCGATCCCTACCCATAACCCTAACCCGAACCCTAACCCTAACCCGAACCCTAACCCTAACCCGAACCCGAACCCTAAGCCCTTACCCGAATCCTAACCCTAACCCGAACCCTAACGAGAATCCTAACACTAACCCCGAACCCGAACCCTAACCCTAATCCTAACCCTAACCCGAACCCGAACCCTAAACCTAACCCTAACCTGACACCTAACCCGAACCCTAACACGAACCCTAACCCTAACCCTAACCCTAACCCTAACCCTAACCCTAACCCTAACCCGAACCCTAACCCTAACCCGAACCCTGACACTAACCGTAACCGTAACCCTAAAACTAACCCCTAACCCTAACTCTAACCCTATCCCTAACCCTAACCCTAAAACCTAACCCTAACCCAAACCCTAACCTTAACCCTAACCCTAACCCTAACCCGAACCCTAAACCTAAACCTAATCCTAACCCTAACCCTAACCCGAAACCTAACCCGAACCCTAACCCGAACCCTAACCCTTACCCTAACCCTAACCCTAACCCTAATCCGAACCCTAACGCTAACCCTAACAGAACACGAACCCTAACCCGAACCCTAACCCTAACACGAACCCGAACCCGAACCCTAACCTGAACCCTAACCCGAACCCTAACCCGTACCCTAACCCTAACCCTAAACCGAACCCTAAACCTAAACCTAACCGGAACCCTAACCCTAAACCTAACACGAACCAGAACCCTAAGCCCTTACCCGAATCCTAAACCTAACCCGAACCCTAACCCAAACCCTAACTCTAACCCTAACCCCGAATCCGAACCCTAACCCTAACCTTAACCCTAACCCTAATCCGAACCCGACCCTAACCCTAACCCTAACCCTAACCCTAATCCGAACCCGAACCCTAACCCTAACCCTAACCCTAACCCTAACCCTAAAGCCTAACCCTAACCCAAATCCTAACCTAACCCTAAACCTAACCCGAACCCTAACCCTAAACCTAACCCTAAACCTACACCGAACCCTAACCCGAACCCTAACCCGAACCCTAACTCTAACCCTAACCCTAACCCTAACCCTAATCCGAACCCTAACCCTAACCCTAACCCGAACCCGAACCCTAACCCGAACCCGAACCCTAACCCGAATCCTAACCCTAACCCTAACCCGAGCCCTAACCATAACCCGAATCCTAACCCTAACCCTAACCCGAACCCTAACCCTAACCCGAACCCTAACCCTAAACTGAACCCTAACCCGAACCCTAACCCTAACCTGAACCCGAACCCTAACCCTAACCCTAACCCTAACCCGAACCCGAACCCTAAACCTAACACTAACCCTAACCCTAACCCCTATCACGAACCCGAACCCGAACCCTAACCCGAAACCGAACCCTAATCTTACCCCGAACCCGATCCCAAAACATAACCCTAACCCTAACCCGAACCCTAACCCTAACCCTAACCCTAACCCTAACCCGAAACCTAACTCTAACCCTAACCCTATCCCGAAACCTAACCCTAACCCTAACCCGAACACTAACCCTAACCCTAACCCAAACCCTAACCCTAAACCCTAACCCTAACCCGAACCCTAACCCTAACTCGAACACTAACCCTAACCCTAACCCGAACCCTAACCCTAACCCTAACTCTAACCC
>JAVLSZ010000059.1:2215000-2220000 GCA_032313775.1 Urocyon cinereoargenteus | reverse complement strand
AACCCTAACCCCTAACCCTAACCATAACCCTAACCCTAACTCGAACCCTAACCCTAACCTTAACACTAACCCTAACCCGAACCCGAACCCGCACCCGAACCCTACCCCTAACCCTAATCCGAAACCTAAACCTAACCCTAACCCTAACCCTAACCCTAACCCGAACCCTAACCTAACCCTAACCCAAACCCTAACCCTAACCCGAACCCTAACCCTAACCCGAACCCGAACCCGAACACTAACCCTAACCCGAACCCTAACCGTAAACCTAACCCTAACCCAAACCCTAAACCAAACCCGAACCCTAACCCGAACCCGAACCCTAACCCTAACCCGAACCCGAACCCTAACCCTAACCCGAAACCTAACCCTAACCCTAACCCGAACACTAAACCTAACCCTAACCCGAACCCTAACACTAACCCGAACCCTAACACTAACCCTAACCCGAATCCTATCCCTAACCCTAACCCGAACACTAACCCGAACCCTAACCCTAACCCTAACCCGAACCCTAACCCTAACCCTAACCCGAAACCTAAACCTAACCCTAACCCGAACCCTAACCCTAACCCTAACCCTAACCCGAACCCTAACCCTAACCCTAACCCGAACCCTAATCCGAAACCTAACCCTAACCCTAAACCTAACCCTAACCCTAACCCGAACCCTAACCCTAACACGAACCCTAACCCTAACCCTAACCCCTAACACGAAACCTAACCCTAACCCTAAACCTAACCCCAAAACGTAACCCGAACCCGAACCCTAACCCTAACCCTAACCCTAACCCGAACCCGAACCCTAACCCTAAACCTAACCCTAACCCTAACCCTAACCCGAACCCTTACCCGAACCCTAACCCTTACCCTAACCCTAACCCTAACCCTATTCCGAACCCTAACCCTAACCCTAACCCGAACCCTAACCCTAACCCTAACTCGAACCCGTACCCGAACCCTAACCCTAACACTAACCCTAAACCTAACCCCTATCACGAACCCGAACCCGAACCCTAACCCGAACACGAACCCTAACCTTACCCCGAACCCTAACCCTAACCCTAACCCTAACCCTAACCCGAACCCTAACCCTAACCCGAACCCGAACCCTAACCCGAAACCTAAACCTAACCATAACCCTAACCCTAACCCTAACCCGAACCCTAACTCTAACCCGAACCCTAACCCTAACCCTAACCCTAACCCTATCCCAAACCCTAACCCTAAACCCTAACCCTAACCCGAAACCTAACCCTAACTCGAACACTAACCCTAACCCTAACCCGAACCCTAACCCTAACCCTAACCCTAACCCGAACCCTAACCCTAACCCTAACCCTAACCCGAACCCTAACCCTAACCCGAACCCTAACCCGAACCCTAAACCTAACCCGAACCCTAAACCGAATCCTAACCCTAACCCTAACCCGAACCCTAACCCTAACCCTAACCCTAACCCGAACACTAACCCTAACCCTAACTCGAACCCTAACCCTAAACCGAACCCTAACCCGAACCCTAACCCGAACCCTAACCCGAAACCTAAACCGAACCCTTATCCGAATCCTAACCCTAACGCTAAACCGAACCCTTACCCGAACCCTAACCCTAACCCTAACCCGAATCCTAACCATAATCCTACCCCAAGCCCTAACCCGAAACCTAACCCTAATCCTAACCCTAACCCTAACCCTAACCCGAACCCTAACCCTAACCCTAACCCGAACCCTAACCCCTAACACGAACCCCAACCCTAACCCGAACCCGAAACCTAACCCTACCCCGAACCCCAACCCAAAAGATTAACCGTAACCCTAAACCGAACCTTAACCCTAACCCTAAGCCTAACCCTAACCCGAACCCTAACCCTAAACCTAACCCTAACCCGAACCCTAACCCTAACCCTAACCCTAACCCTAACCCCTAACCCTAACCCGAACCCTAACCCTAACTCGAACACTAACCCTAACCCTAAACCAAACCCTAACCTTAACCCGAACCCGAACCCTAACCCTAACCCTAAACCTAACCCTAACTCTAACCCGACCCCTAACCCTAACCGGAACCCTAACCCTAACCCTAACCCGAACCCGACCCCTAACCCCTTACCCGAATCCTAACCCTAACCCGAACCTTACCCGAAACCTAACCCTAAACCTAACCCGAACACTAACACTAACCATAACCCCTAAACCTAACCCTAACCCTAACCCTAACCCGAACCCTAACCCTAAACTTAACACTAACCCTAACCCGAACCCGAACCCTAACCCGAACCCTACCCCTAACCCTAATCCGAACCCTAAACCTAACCCTAACCCTAACCCTTACCCGAACCCGAACCCTAACCCTAACCCTAAACCGAACCCTAACCCTAACCCGAACCCTAACTCTAACCCGAACCCGAACCCGAACACTAACCCTAACCCGAAACCTAACCGTAAACCTAACCTTAACCCAAACCCTAAACCAAATCCGAACCCTAACCCGAACCCGAACCCTAACCCTAAACTGAACCCGAACCCTAACCCTAACCCGAACCCTAACCCTAACCCTAACCCGAAACATAAACCTAACCCTAACCCGAACCCTAACGCTAACCCGAACCCTAACCCGAACCCTAACCCAAATCCTATCGTAACACTAACCCGAACACTAACCCGAACCCTAACCCTAACCCTATCCCTAACCCGAACCCTAACCCTAACCCGAACCCTAACCCTAACCCTAACCTGAACCCTAACCCTAACCCTAAACCTAACCCTTACCCGAACCCTAACCCTAACCCGAACCCTAACCCTAACCCTAACCCGAAACCAAACCTAACCCTAACCCGAACCCTAACCCTAACCCAAACCCTAACCCTAACCCTAACCCGAACCCTAACCCTAACCCTAAACCTAAACCTAACCCTAATCCGAACCCTAACCCTAACCCTAACCCTAACCCGAACCATAACCCTAAACCTAACCCTAACCCTAACCCTAACCAAACCCGAACCCTAAACCTAACCCTAAACCTAAACCTAACCATAACCCTAACCCGAACCCTATCCCAAACCCGAACCCTAAACCTAACCCTAACCCGAAACCTAAACCTAAACCTAACCCGAGCCCTAACCCTAACCCGAACCCTAACCCTAACCCTAACACGAATCCTATCCCTAGCCCTAAACCGAACACTAAACCGAACCCTAACCCTAACCCTAACCCTAACACGAACCCTAACCCTAACCCTAACCCGAACCCTAAACCTAACCCTAACCCTAACCCGAACCCTAAACCTAACCCTAACCCGAACCCTAACCCTAACCCTAACCCTAACCCTAACCCGAACCCTAACCCTAACACTAACCCAAACCCTATCCTGAACCCTAACCCTAACCCTAACCCGAACCCTAAACCTAACTCGAACACTAACCCTAACCCTAATCCGAACCCTAACCCTAACCCTAACCCTAAACCTAACCCTAACCCGAACCCTAACCCTAACCCTAACCCTAACCCTAACCCTAACCCGAAACCTAACCCTAACCCTAACCCGAACACTAACCCTAACCCTATCCCAAACCCTAACCCTAACGCCTAACCCTAACACGAAACCTAACGCTAACTAGAACACTAACCCTAACCCTAACCCGAACCCTAACCCTAAACCTAACCCTAACCCGAACCCTAACCCTAACCCGAACCCTAACCCGAACCCTAACCCTAACCCGAACCCTAACCCGAAACCTACCCCTAACCCTAACCCGAACCCTAATCCGAACCCTAAACCTAACCCTAACCCTAACCCTTACCCGAACCCGAACCCTAACCCTAACCCTAACCCGAACCCTAACCCTAACCCGAACCCTAACTCTAACCCGAACCCGAACCCGAATACTAACCCTAACCCGAAACCTAACCATAAACCTAACCTTAACCCAAACCCTAAACCAAATCCGAACCCTAACCCGGACCCGAACCCTAACCCTAACCCGAACCCGAACCCTAACCCTAACCCGAACCCTAACCCTAACCCTAACCCGAAACCTAAACCTAACCCTAACCCGAACCCTAACGCTAACCCGAACCCTAACCCGAACCCTAACCCAAATCCTATCGTAACACTAACCCGAACACTAACCCGAACCCTAACCCTAACCCTAACCCTAACCCGAACCCTAACCCTAACCCGAACCCTAACCCTAACCCTAACCTGAACCCTAACCCTAACCCTAAACCTAACCCTTACCCGAACCCTAACCCTAACCCGAACCCTAACCCTAACCCTAACCCGAAACCAAACCTAACCCTAACCCGAACCCTAACCCTAACCCGAACCCTAACCCTAACCCTAACCCGAACCCTAACCCTAACCCTAAACCTAAACCTAACCCTAATCCGAACCCTAACCCTAACCCTAACCCGAAACCGAACCCTAACCCGAACCCTAACCCTAACCCTAACCCTAACCCGAACACTAACCCTAACCCTAACCCAAACCCTTACACTAACCCCTAACCCTAACCCGAACCCTAAAACTAACTCGAACACTAACCCTAACCCTAACCCGAACCCTAACCCTAACCCTAACCCTAACCCGAACCCTACCCCTAAACCTAACCCTAACCCTAACCCTAACCCTAACCTGAACCTGAACCCTAAACCTAACCCTAAACCTAAACCTAACCATAACCCTAACCCGAACCCTATCCCAAACCCGAACCCTAAACCTAACCCTAACCCGAAACCTAAACCTAACCCTAACCCGAGCCCTAACCCTAACCCGAACCCTAACCCTAACCCTAACACGAATCCTATCCCTAGCCCTAACCCGAACACTAAACCGAACCCTAACCCTAACCCTAACCCTAACACGAACCCTAACCCTAACCCTAACCCGAAACCTAAACCTAACCCTAACCCTAACCCGAACCCTAAACCTAACCCTAACCCGAACCCTAACCCTAACCCTAACCCGAACCCTAACCCTAACAGTAACCCAAACCCTATC
>JAVLSZ010000059.1:2205000-2210000 GCA_032313775.1 Urocyon cinereoargenteus | reverse complement strand
CCCTAACCCTAACCCTAACCCGAACCCGAACCCTAACCCTAAACCTAACCCTAACCCTAACCCTAACCCGAACCCTTACCCGAACCCTAACCCTTACCCTAACCCTAACCCTAACCCTATTCCGAACCCTAACCCTAACCCTAACCCGAACCCTAACCCTAACCCTAACTCGAACCCGTACTCGAACCCTAACCCTAACACTAACCCTAAACCTAACCCCTATCACGAACCCGAACCCGAACCCTAACCCGAACACGAACCCTAACCTTACCCTGAACCCTAACCCTAACCCTAACCCTAACCCTAACCCGAACCCTAACCCTAACCCGAACCCGAACCCTAACCCGAAACCTAAACCTAACCATAACCCTAACCCTAACCCTAACCCGAACCCTAACTCTAACCCGAACCCTAACCCTAACCCTAACCCTAACCCTATCCCAAACCCTAACCCTAAACCCTAACCCTAACCCGAAACCTAACCCTAACTCGAACACTAACCCTAACCCTAACCCGAACCCTAACCCTAACCCTAACCCTAACCCGAACCCTAACCCTAACCCTAACCCTAACCCGAACCCTAACCCTAACCCGAACCCTAACCCGAACCCTAACCCTAACCCTAACCCTAACCCGAACACTAACCCTAACCCTAACTCGAACCCTAACCCTACACCGAACCCTAACCCGAACCCTAACCCGAACCCTAACCCGAAACCTAAACCGAACCCTTATCCGAATCCTAACCCTAACGCTAAACCGAACCCTTACCCGAACCCTAACCCTAACCCTAACCCGAATCCTAACCATAATCCTACCCCAAGCCCTAACCCGAAACCTAACCCTAATCCTAACCCTAACCCTAACCCTAACCCGAACCCTAACCCTAACCCTAACCCGAACCCTAACCCCTAACAAGAACCCCAACCCTAACCCGAACCCGAAACCTAACCCTACCCCGAACCCCAACCCAAAAGATTAACCGTAACCCTAAACCGAACCTTAACCCTAACCCTAAGCCTAACCCTAACCCGAACCCTAACCCTAAACCTAACCCTAACCCGAACCCTAACCCTAACCCTAACCCTAACCCTAACCCCTAACCCTAACCCGAACCCTAACCCTAACTCGAACCCTAACCCTAACCCTAAACCAAACCCTAACCTTAACCCGAACCCGAACCCTAACCCTAACCCTAAACCTAACCCTAACTCTAACCCGACCCCTAACCCTAACCGGAACCCTAACCCTAACCCTAACCCGAACCCGACCCCTAACCCCTTACCCGAATCCTAACCCTAACCCGAACCTTACCCGAAACCTAACCCTAAACCTAACCCGAACACTAACACTAAACATAACCCCTAAACCTAACCCTAACCCTAACCCTAACCCGAACCCTAACCCTAAACTTAACACTAACCCTAACCCGAACCCGAACCCTAACCCGAACGCTACCCCTAACCCTAATCCGAACCCTAAACATAACCCTAACCCTAACCCTTACCCGAACCCGAACCCTAACCCTAACCCTAACCCGAACCCTAACCCTAACCCGAACCCTAACTCTAACCCGAACCCGAACCCGAACACTAACCCTAACCCGAAACCTAACCGTAAACCTAACCTTAACCCAAACCCTAAACCAAATCCGAACCCTAACCCGAACCCGAACCCTAACCCTAACCTGAACCCGAACCCTAACCCTAACCCGAACCCTAACCCTAACCCTAACCCGAAACATAAACCTAACCCTAACCCGAACCCTAACGCTAACCCGAACCCTAACCCGAACCCTAACCCAAATCCTATCGTAACACTAACCCGAACACTAACCCGAACCCTAACCCTAACCCTATCCCTAACCCGAACCCTAACCCTAACCCGAACCCTAACCCTAACCCTAACCTGAACCCTAACCCTAACCCTAAACCTAACCCTTACCCGAACCCTAACCCTAACCCGAACCCTAACCCTAACCCTAACCCGAAACCAAACCTAACCCTAACCCGAACCCTAACCCTAACCCGAACCCTAACCCTAACCCTAACCCGAACCCTAACCCTAACCCTAAACCTAAACCTAACCCTAATCCGAACCCTAACCCTAACCCTAACCCTAACCCGAACCCTAACCATAAACCTAACCCTAACCCTAACCCTAACCTGAACCCGAACCCTAAACCTAACCCTAACCTAAACCTAACCATAACCCTAACCCGAACCCTATCCCAAACCCGAACCCTAAACCTAACCCTAACCCGAAACCTAAACCTAACCCTAACCCGAGCCCTAAGCCTAACCCGAACCCTAACCCTAACCCTAACACGAATCCTATCCCTAGCCCTAACCCGAACACGAAACCGAACCCTAACCCTAACCCTAACCCTAACACGAACCCTAACCCTAACCCTAACCCTAACCCGAACCCTAAACCTAACCCTAACCCTAACCCGAACCCTAAACCTAACCCTGACCCGAACCCTAACCCTAACCCTAACCCGAACCCTAACCCTAACAGTAACCCAAACCCTATCCCGAACCCTAACCCTAACCCTAACCCGAACCCTAAACCTAACTCGAACACTAACCCTAACCCTAATCCGAACCCTAACCCTAACCCTAACCCTAACCCTAACCCGAACCCTAACCCTAACCCTAACCCTAACCCGAACACTAACCCTAACCCTAACCCAAACCCTAATCGTAACCCCTAACCCTAACCCGAACCCTAACCCTAACTCGAACACTAAACCTAACCCTAATCCGAACCCTAACCCTAACCCTAACCCTAACCCGAACCCTAACCCTAAACCAAACCCTAAACCTAACCCTAACCCTAACCCTAACCCGAACCCTAAACCTAACCCTAACCCTAACCCTAACCATAACCCTAACCCTATCCCGAACCCTAACCCTAACCCTAACCCTAACCCTAACCCTAACCCTAACCCGAAACCTAACCCTAACCCTAACCCGAACACTAACCCTAACCCTATCCCAAACCCTAACCCTAATGCCTAACCCTAACCCGAAACCTAACGCTAACTCGAACACTAACCCTAACCCTAACCCGAACCCTAACCCTAAACCTAACCCTAACCCGAACCCTAACCCTAACCCGAACCCTAACCCGAACCCTAACCCTAACCCGAACCCTAACCCGAAACCTACCCCTAACCCTAACCCGAACCCTAATCCGAACCCTAAACCTAACCCTAACCCTAACCCTTACCCGAACCCGAACCCTAACCCTAACCCTAACCCGAACCCTAACCCTAACCCGAACCCTAACTCTAACCCGAACCCGAACCCGAATACTAACCCTAACCCGAAACCTAACCATAAACCTAACCTTAACCCAAACCCTAAACCAAATCCGAACCCTAACCCGGACCCGAACCCTAACCCTAACCCGAACCCGAACCCTAACCCTAACCCGAACCCTAACCCTAACCCTAACCCGAAACCTAAACCTAACCCTAACCCGAACCCTAACGCTAACCCGAACCCTAACCCGAACCCTAACCCAAATCCTATCGTAACACTAACCCGAACACTAACGCGAACCCTAACCCTAACCCTAACCCTAACCCGAACCCTAACCCTAACCCGAACCCTAACCCTAACCCTAACCTGAACCCTAACCCTAACCCTAAACCTAACCCTTACCCGAACCCTAACCCTAACCCGAACCCTAACCCTAACCCTAACCCGAAACCAAACCTAACCCTAACCCGAACCCTAACCCTAACCCGAACCCTAACCCTAACCCTAACCCGAACCCTAACCCTAACCCTAAACCTAAACCAAACCCTAATCCGAACCCTAACCCTAACCCTAACCCGAAACCGAACCCTAACCCGAACCCTAACCCTAACCCTAACCCTAACCCGAACACTAACCCTAACCCTAACCCAAACCCTTACACTAACCCCTAACCCTAACCCGAACCCTAAAACTAACTCGAACACTAACCCTAACCCTAACCCGAACCCTAACCCTAACCCTAACCCTAACCCGAACCCTAACCCTAAACCTAACCCTAACCCTAACCGTAACCCTAACCTGAACCTGAACCCTAAACCTAACCCTAAACCTAAACCTAACCATAACCCTAACCCGAACCCTATCCCAAACCCGAACCCTAAACCTAACCCTAACCCGAAACCTAAACCTAACCCTAACCCGAGCCCTAACCCTAACCCGAACCCTAACCCTAACCCTAACACGAATCCTATCCCTAGCCCTAACCCGAACACTAAACCGAACCCTAACCCTAACCCTAACCCTAACACGAACCCTAACCCTAACCCTAACCCGAAACCTAACCCTAACCCTAACCCTAACCCGAACCCTAAACCTAAACCTAACCCGAACCCTAACCCTAACCCTAACCCGAACCCTAACCCTAACAGTAACCCAAACCCTATCCCGAACCCTAACCCTAACCCTAACCCGAACCCTAAACCTAACTCGAACACTAACCCTAACCCTAATCCGAACCCTAACCCTAACCCTAACCCTAACCCTAACCCGAACCCGAACCCTAACCCTAACCCTAACCCGAACACTAACCCTAACCCTAACCCAAACCCTAATCTTAACCCCTAACCCTAACCCGAACCCTAACCCTAACTCGAACACTAACCCTAACCCTAACCCGAACCCTAACCCTAACCCTAACCCTAACCCGAACCCGAACCCTAAACCAAACCCTAACCCTAACCCTAACCCTAACCCTAACCCGAACCCTAAACCTAACCCTAACCCTAACCATAACCATAACCCTAACCCTAACCCTAACTCGAACCCTAACCCTAACCCTAACCCTAACCCTAACCCTAACCCTAACCCGAAACCTAACCCTAACCCTAACCCGAACACTAACCCTAACCCTATCCCAAACCCTAACCCTAACGCCTAACTCTAACCCGAAACCTAACCCTAACTCGAACACTAACCCTAACCCTAACTCGAACCCTAACCCTAAACCTAACC
>JAVLSZ010000059.1:2162500-2200000 GCA_032313775.1 Urocyon cinereoargenteus | reverse complement strand
ACCCTAACCCTAACCCGAAACCTAAACCTAACCCTAACCCGAACCCTAACGCTAACCCGAACCCTAACCCGAACCCTAACCCAAATCCTATCGTAACACTAAACCGAACACTAACCCGAAACCTAACCCTAACCCTAACCCTAAACCGAACCCTAACCCTAAACCTAACCCGAACCCTAACCCTAACCCTAACCTGAACCCTAACCCTAACCCTAACCCTAAACCTTACCCGAACCCTAACCCTAA
The DNA here is from genome assembly GCA_032313775.1 of Urocyon cinereoargenteus. Taxonomy (NCBI): domain Eukaryota; kingdom Metazoa; phylum Chordata; class Mammalia; order Carnivora; family Canidae; genus Urocyon; species Urocyon cinereoargenteus. Next base: position 2,199,754 of record JAVLSZ010000059.1, on the reverse strand, counting down.
CCCTAACCCGAACCCTAACCCGAATTCTAACCCTAACCCTAAACTTAACCTTAACCCTAACCCGAACCCTAACCCTAACCCGAACCCTAACCCTAACCCTAACCCTAACCCTAACCCTAACCCCTAACCCTAAACCAAACCCTAACCCTAAACCTAACCCTAAAACGTAACCCGAACCCGAACCCTAAACCTAACCCTAACCCTAACCCGAACCCGAACCCTAACCCTAAACCTAACCATAACCCTAACCCTAACCCTAACCCTAACCCTAACCCGAACCCTAACCCGAACCCTAACCCGAACCCTAACCCTAAACCTAAGCCTAATCCGAACCCTAACCCTAACCCTAACCCGAAACCGAACCATAACCCGAACCCGAACCCTAACCCGTACCCTAACCCGAACCCTAAAACTAACCCTAACCCTAACCCGAATCCTAACCCTAAGACTAACCCTACCCCTAACACTAACCCGAACCCTAACCCTAACCCTAACCCTAAACCGAACACTAACCCTAACCCTAACCCAAACACTTACCCTAACCCCTAACCCTAACCCGAACCCTAAAACTAACTCGAACACTAACCCTAACCCAAACCCGAACACTAATCCTAACCCTAACCCTAAACCTAACCCGAACCCAAACCCTAAACCTAACCCTAACCCTAACCCTAACCCTAACCTGAACCCGAACCCTAAACCTAACCCTAAACCTAAACCTAACCATAACCCTAACCCGAACCCTAACCCAAACCCGAACCCTAACCCTAAACCTAACCCGAAACCTAAACCTAACCCTAACCCGAACCCTAACCCTAACCCGAACCCTAACCCTAACCCTAACACGAATCCTATCCCTAGCCCTAACCCGAACACTAACCCGAACCCTAACCCTAACCCTAACCCTAACACGAACCCTAACCCTAACCCTAACCCGAACCCTAAACCTAACCCTAACCCTAACCCGAACCCTAAACCTAACCCTAACCCGAACCCTAACCCTAACCCTAACCCGAACCCTAACCCTAACACTAACCCAAACCCTATCCCGAAACCTAACCCTAACCCTAACCCGAACCCTCAACCTAACTCGAACACTAACCCTAACCCTAATCCGAACCCAAACCCTAACCCTAACCCTAACCCTAACCCGAAACCTAACCCTAACCCTAACCCTAACCCGAACACTAACCCTAACCCTAACCCAAACCCTAACCTTAAACCCTAACCCTAAACCGAACCCTAACCCTACCTCGAACACTAACCCTAACCCTAACCCGAACCCTAACCCTAACCCTAACCCTAACCCGAAACTTAACCCTAAACCAAACCCTAACCCTAACCCTAACCCTAACCCTAACCCTAACCCGAACCCTAAACCTAACCCTAACCCTAACCCGAACCCTAACCCGAACCCTAACCCTAACCCTAACCCGAACCCGAACCCTAAACCGAAACCTAAACCTAACCCTAACACGAACCCTAACCCTAACCCTAACCGAACCCTAACCCTAACCCTAAACCTAACCCTAACCCGAACCCTAACCCTAACCCTAACCCGAACCCGAACCTGAAACCTAAACCTAACCCTAAACCTAACCCTAACCCTAACCCGAACCCTAACCCTAACGCGAACCCTAACCCTAACCCTAACCCTAACCCCTAACCCTAACCCTAACCCTAACCCTAAACCTAACCCTAAAACGTAACCCGAACCCGAACCCTAACCCTAACCCTAACCCTAACCCTAACCCGAACCCGAACCCTAACCCTAAACCTAACCCTAACCCTAACCCTAACCTGAACCCTAACCCGAACCCTAACCCTTACCCTAACCCTAACCCTAACCCTATTCCGAACCCTAACCCTAACCCTAACCCGAACCCGAACCCTAACCCGAACCCTAACCCGAACCCTAACCCGAACCCTAGCCCTAACCCTAACCCGAACCCTAACCCTAACCCTAACCCAAACCCTAACCCGAACCCTAACCCTAACCCTAACCCTAACCCGAACCCGAACCCTAACCTTACCCCGAACCCGAACCCAAACCATAACCCTAACCCGAACCCGAACCCTAACCCTAACCCTAACCCTAACCCTAACCCTAACCCTAACCCGAACCCGAACCTGAAACCTAACCCTAACCCTAAACCTAACCCTAACCCTAACCCGAACACTAACCCTAACCCTATCCGAAACCCTAACCCTAACCCCTAACCCTAACCCGAACCCTAACCCTAACTCGAACACTAACCCTAACCCTAACCCGAACCCTAACCCTAAACAGAACCCTAACCCGAACCCTAACCCTAACCCGAACCCTAACCCTAACCCTAACCCTAACCCGAACCCTAACCCGAAACCTAACCATAACCCTAACCCGAATCCTAACCCTAACCCTAACCCGAACACTAACCCTAACCCTAACTCGAACCCTAACCCTAAACCGAAACCTAACCCGAACCCTAACCCGAACCCTAACCCGAAACCTAAACCGAACCCTAATCCGAATCCTAACCCTAACGCTAACCCGAACCCTTACCCGAACCCTAACCCTAACCCTAACCCGAATCCTAAACATAACCCTACCCCAAACCCTAACCCGAAACCTAACCCTAATCTTACCCTAACCCTAACCCTAACCCGAACCCTAACCCTAACCCTTACCCGAACCCTAACCCCTAACCCGAACCCCAACCCTAACCCGAACCCGAACCCTAACCCTACCCCGAACCCCAATCCAAAAGATTAACCCTAACCCTAACCCTAACCCTAAGCCTAACCCTCACCCGAACCCTAACCCTAACCCTAACCCTAACCCGAACCCTAACCCGAAACCTAACCCTAACCCTAACACCTAACCCTAACCCTAACCCTAAACCTAACCCGAACCCTAACCCTAACCATAACCCCTAACCCTAACCCTAACCCTAACCCTAACCCGAACCCTAACCCTAACCTTAACACTAACCCTAACCCGAACCCGAACCCTAACCCGAACCCTACCCCTAACCCTAATCCGAACCCTAAACCTAACCCTAACCCTTACCCGAACCCGAACCCTAACCCTAACCCTAACCAGAACCCTAACACTATCCCGAACCCTAACCCTAAACCGAACCCGAACCCGAACACTAACCCTAACCCGAACCCTAACCGTAACCCTAACCCTAACCCAAACCCTAACCCAAACCCGAACCCTAACCCGAACCCTAACCCGAACCCGAACCCTAACCCTAACCCGAACCCGAAACCTAACCCGAACCCGAACCCTAACCCGAAACCTAACCCGAACCCTAGCCCTAACCCTAACCCGAACCCTAACCCTAACGCTAACCCAAACCCTAACCCGAACTCTAACCCTAACCCTAACCCTAACCCGAACCCGGACCCTAAACCTAACACTAACCCTAACACTAACCCCTATCACGAACCCGAACCCAAAACCTAACCCGAACCCGAACCCTAACCTTACCCCGAACCCGAACCCAAAACATAACCCTAACCCTAAACCGAACCCTAACCCTAACCCTAACCCTAACCCTAACCCTAACCCGAACCCTAACCCTAACACTAACCCTACCCGAACACTAACCCTAACCCTAACCCAAACCCTTACCCTAAACCCTAACCCTAACCCGAACCCTAAAACTAACTCGAACACTAAACCTAACCCTAACCCGAACCCTAAACCTAACCCTAACCCTAACCCTAACCCGAACCCTAACACTAAACCTAACCCTAACCCTAACCCTAACCCTAACCCGAACCCGAACCCTAAACTTAACCCTAAACCTAACCCTAACCATAACACTAACCCGAACCCTAACCCGAACCCGAACCCTAACCCTAACCCTAACCCGAACCCTAAACCTAACCCTAACCCGAACCCTAACGCTAACCCGAACCCTAACCCTAACCCTCACCCGAATCCTATCCCTAACCCTAACCCGAACACTAACCCGAACCCTAACCCTAACCCTAACCCTAACACGAACCCTAACCCTAACCCTAAACCCAACCCTAAACCTAACCCTAACCCTAACCCGAACCCTAACCCTAACCCTAACCCGAACCCTAACCCTAACCCTAACCCGAACCCTAACCCTAACACTAACCCAAACCCTAACCTGAACCCTAACCCTAACCATAACCCGAACCCTAACCCGAACCCTAACCCTAAACCTAAACCTAAACTTAACCCTAACCCGAACCCTAACCCTAACCCGAACCCTAACCCTAACCCTAACCCAAACCTTAACCCGAACCCTAACCCTAAACCTAACCCTAACCCGAACCCGAACCCTAACCCTAACACTAACCCTAAACCTAACCCCTATCCCGAACCCGAACCCGAACCCTAACCCGAAACGGAACCCTAACCTTAGCCCGAACCCGAACCCAAACCATAAACCTAACCCTAACCCGAACCCTAACCCTAATCCTAAACCTAACCCTAACACGAAACCTAACCCTAACCCTAAACCTAACCCGAACACTAACCCTAAACCTAACCCAAACCCTAACCCTAACCCCTAACCCTAACCTGAACCCTAACCCTAACTCGAACACTAACCCTAACCCTAATCCGAACCCTAACCCTAACCCTAACCCTAACCCGAACCCTAACCCTAACCCTAACCCTAACCCGAACACTAACCCTAACCCTAACCCAAACCCTAACCCTAACACTTAACCCTAACCCGAACCCTAACCCTAACCCTAATCCGAACCCTAAACCTAACCCTAACCCTAACCCGAACCCTAACCCGAACCCTAACCCTAACCCTAACACGAACCCTAACCCTAACCCTAACCCTAAACCTAACCCGAACCCTAACCCGAAACCTAACCCTAACCCTAACCCCTAACCCTAACCCTAACCCTAAACCTAACCCGAACCCTAACCCTAACCATAACCCCTAACCCTAACCCTAACCCTAACCCTAACCCGAACCCTAACCCTAACCTTAACACTAACCCTAACCCGAACCCGAACCCTAACCCGAACCCTACCCCTAACCCTAATCCGAACCCTAAACCTAACCCTAACCCTTACCCGAACCCGAACCCTAACCCTAACCCTAACCAGAACCCTAACCCTAACCCGAACCCTAACCCTAAACCGAACCCGAACCCGAACACTAACCCTAACCCGAACCCTAACCGTAACCCTAACCCTAACCCAAACCCTAACCCAAACCCGAACCCTAACCCGAACCCTAACCCGAATCCGAACCCTAACCCTAACCCGAACCCGAAACCTAACCCGAACCCGAACCCTAACCCGAAACCTAACCCGAACCCTAGCCCTAACCCTAACCCGAACCCTAACCCTAACGCTAACCCAAACCCTAACCCGAACTCTAACCCTAACCCTAACCCTAACCCGAACCCGGACCCTAAACCTAACACTAACCCTAACACTAACCCCTAACACGAACCCGAACCCAAAACCTAACCCGAACCCGAACCCTAACCTTACCCCGAACCCGAACCCAAAACATAACCCTAACCCTAATCCGAACCCTAAACCTAACCCTAACCCTAACCCTAACCCTAACCCGAACCCTAACCCTAACACTAACCCTACCCGAACACTAACCCTAACCCTAACCCAAACCCTTACCCTAAACCCTAACCCTAACCCGAACCCTAAAACTAACTCGAACACTAAACCTAACCCTAACCCGAACCCTAAACCTAACCCTAACCCTAACCCTAACCCGAACCCTAACACTAAACCTAACCCTAACCCTAACCCTAACCCTAACCCGAACCCGAACCCTAAACTTAAACCTAAACCTAACCCTAACCATAACACTAACCCGAACCCTAACCCGAACCCGAACCCTAACCCTAACCCTAACCCGAAACCTAAACCTAACCCTAACCCGAACCCTAACGCTAACCCGAACCCTAACCCTAACCCTCACCCGAATCCTATCCCTAACCCTAACCCGAACACTAACCCGAACCCTAACCCTAATCCTAACCCTAACACGAACCCTAACCCTAACCCTAAACCGAACCCTAAACCTAACCCTAACCCTAACCCGAACCCTAACCCTAACCCTAACCCGAACCCTAACCCTAACCCTAACCCGAACCCTAACCCTAACACTAACCCAAACCCTAACCTGAACCCTAAACCTAACCCTAACCCGAACCCTAACCCGAACCCTAACCCTAAACCTAAACCTAAACTTAACCCTAACCCGAACCCTAACCCTAACCCGAACCCTAACCCTAACCCTAACCCAAACCCTAACCCGAACCCTAACCCTAAACCTAACCCTAACCCGAACCCGAACCCTAACCCTAACACTAACCCTAACCCTAACCCCTATCCCGAACCCGAACCCGAACCCTAACCCGAACCGGAACCCTAACCTTAGCCCGAACCCGAACCCAAACCATAAACCTAACCCTAACCCGAACCCTAACCCTAATCCTAACCCTAACCCTAACACGAAACCTAACCCTAACCCTAAACCTAACCCGAACACTAACCCTAAACCTAACCCAAACCCTAACCCTAACCCCTAACCCTAACCTGAACCCTAACCCTAACTCGAACACTAACCCTAACCCTAATCCGAACCCTAACCCTAACCCTAACCCTAACCCGAACCCTAACCCTAACCCTAACCCTAACCCGAACACTAACCCTAACCCTAACCCAAACCCTAACCCTAACCCTTAACCCTAACCCGAACCCTAACCCTAACCCTAATCCGAACCCCAAACCTAACCCTAACCCTAACCCGAACCCTAACCCGAACCCTAACCCTAACCCTAACACGAACCCTAACCCTAAACCTAACCCTAACCCTAACCCGAACCCTAACCCTAACCCTAACCCTAACCCGACCACGAACCCTAACCCTAACCCAAACCCTAACCCTAACCTCTAACCCTAACCCGAACCCTACCCCTAACCCTAATCCGAACCCTAAACCTAACACTAACCCTAACCCTAAACCTAACCCGAACCCTAACCCTAACCCTAACACGAACCCTAACCCGAACCCGAACCCTAAACCTAACCCGAACCCGAACCCGAACCCTAACCCGAACCCGAACCCTAACCCTAACCCTAACGGGAACCCTAAACCTAACCCTAACCCGAACCCGAAACCTAAGCCCTTACCCGATACCTAACCCAAACCCGAACCCTAACCCGAACCCTAACCCTAACCCGAACCCTAACCTAACCCTAACCCTAACTCTAACCCCTAACCCGAACCCGAACCCGAACCCTAAACCGAACCCGAACCCTAACCTTAACCCGAACCCGAACCCAAACCATAACGCTAACCCTAACCCGAACCCTAACAGTAACCATAACCCTAACCCTAACCCCAACCCTAACCCTAACCCTAACCCTAACCCGAACACTAGCCCTAACCCTAACCCTAACACTAACACTAACCCCTAACCCTAACCCGAACCCTAACCCTAACTCGAACACTAACCCTAACAATAACCCGAACCCTAACCCTAACACTAACCCTAACCCTAACCCGAACCCTAACCCTAACCCGAACCCTAACCTAACCCTAAACCTAACTCTAACCCCTAACCCGAACCCGAACCCGAACCCTAAACCGAACCCGAACCCTAACCTTACACCGAACCCGAACCCAAACCATAACGCTAACCCTAACCCGAACCCTAACAGTAACCATAACCCTAACCCTAAACCCAACCCTAACCCTAACCCTAACCCTAACCTGAACACTAGCCCTAACCCTAACCCTAACACTAACACTAACCCCTAACCCTAACCTTAACCCGAACCCTAACCCTAAACCTAACCCTAACCCTAACCCCAACCCTAACCCGAACCCTAACCGAACCCTATCCCGAACCCGAACCCTACCCGAACCCTAACCCGAACCCTAACCCTAACCCTAACCCGAACCCTAAACCGAACCCTAACCCTAACCCTAACCCGAACCCTAACCCTAACCCTAACCCTAACCCTAACCCGAACCCTAACCCTAACCCTAAATCGAACCCGAACCCTAACCCGAAACCAAACCCTAACCCGAACACTAACCCTAACCCTAAACCTAACCCTAACCCTAACCCGAACCCTAACCCTAACCCGAACCCTAACCCTAACCCTAACCCTAACCAGAACCCTAACCCGATCCCTAACCCTAAACCTAACCCGAACCCTAAGCCTAACCCTAACCCTAACCCTAACCCGAACCCTAACCCTAACCCTAACCGGAACCCTAACCCTAACCCTAAACCGAACCCGAACCCTAAGCCTTTACCCGAATCCTAAACCTAACCCGAACCCTAACCCGAACCCTAACCCTAACGCTATCCCCGAATCCGAACCCTAACCCTAACCCTAACCGTAACCCGAACACTAACCCTAAACCTAACCCTAACCCTAACTCCTAACCCTAACCCGAACCCTAACCCTAACTCGAACACTAACCCTAACCCTAACCCGAACCCTAACCCTAACCCTAACCCTAACCTAACCCTAACACGAAACCTAACCCTAAACATAACCCTAACCGTAACCATAACCCTAAACCTAACCCGAAACCTAACCCTAACCCGAACCCGAACCCTAACCCGAACACTAACCCGAACCCTAACCATAACCCGAACCCGAACCCGAACCCTAACCCTAACCCTAACCCGAACCCTAACCCTAACCCTAACCCTAACCTTAACACTAACCCTAACCCGAACCCGAACCCTAACCCGAACCCTACCCCTAACCCTAATCCGAACCCTAAACCTAACCCTAACCCTTACCCGAACCCGAACCCTAACCCTAACCCTAACCAGAACCCTAACCCTAACCCGAACCCTAACCCTAAAACGAACCCGAACCCGAACACTAACCCTAACCCGAACCCTAACCGTAACCCTAACCCTAACCCAAACCCTAACCCAAACCCGAACCCTAACCCGAACCCTAACCCGAACCCGAACCCTAACCCTAACCCGAACCCGAAACCTAACCCGAACCCGAACCCTAACCCGAAACCTAACCCGAACCCTAGCCCTAACCCTAACCCGAACCCTAACCCTAACCCTAACCCTAACCTTAACACTAACCCTAACCCGAACCCGAACCCTAACCCGAACCCTACCCCTAACCCTAATCCGAACCCTAAACCTAACCCTAACCCTTACCCGAACCCGAACCCTAACCCTAACCCTAACCAGAACCCTAACCCTAACCCGAACCCTAACCCTAAAACGAACCCGAACCCGAACACTAACCCTAACCCGAACCCTAACCGTAACCCTAACCCTAACCCAAACCCTAACCCAAACCCGAACCCTAACCCGAACCCTAACCCGAACCCGAACCCTAACCCTAACCCGAACCCGAAACCTAACCCGAACCCGAACCCTAACCCGAAACCTAACCCGAACCCTAGCCCTAACCCTAACCCGAACCCTAACCCTAACGCTAACCCAAACCCTAACCCGAACTCTAACCCTAACCCTAACCCTAACCCTAACCCGAACCCGGACCCTAAACCTAACACTAACCCTAACACTAACCCCTATCACGAACCCGAACCCAAAACCTAACCCGAACCCGAACCCTAACCTTACCCCGAACCCGAACCCAAAACATAACCCTAACCCTAATCCGAACCCTAACCCTAACCCTAACCCTAACCCTAACCCGAACCCTAACCCTAACACTAACCCTACCCGAACACTAACCCTAACCCTAACCCGAACCCTAAAACTAACTCGAACACTAAACCTAACCCTAACCCGAACCCTAAACCTAACCCTAACCCTAACCCTAACCCGAACCCTAACACTAAACCTAACCCTAACCCTAACCCTAACCCTAACCCGAACCCGAACCCTAAACTTAACCCTAAACCTAACCCTAACCATAACACTAACCCGAACCCTAACCCGAACCCGAACCCTAACCCTAACCCTAACCCGAACCCTAAACCTAACCCTAACCCGAACCCTAACGCTAACCCGAACCCTAACCCTAACCCTCACCCGAATCCTATCCCTAACCCTAACCCGAACACTAACCCGAACCCTAACCCTAACCCTAACCCTAACACGAACCCTAACCCTAACCCTAAACCGAACCCTAAACCTAACCCTAACCATTACCCGAACCCTAACCCTAACCCTAACCCGAACCCTAACCCTAACCCTAACCCGAACCCTAACCCTAACACTAACCCAAACCCTAACCTGAACCCTAACCCTAACCCTAACCCGAACCCTAACCCGAACCCTAACCCTAAACCTAAACCTAAACTTAACCCTAACCCGAACACTAACCCTAACCCGAACCCTAACCCTAACCCTAACCCAAACCCTAACCCGAACCCTAACCCTAAACCTAACCCTAACCCGAACCCGAACCCTAACCCTAACACTAACCCTAACCCTAACCCCTATCCCGAACCCGAACCCGAACCCTCACCCGAACCGGAACCCTAAACTTAGCCCGAACCCGAACCCAAACCATAAACCTAACCCTAACCCGAACCCTAACCCTAATCCTAACCCTAAACCTAACACGAAACCTAACCCTAACCCTAAACCTAACCCGAACACTAACCCTAAACCTAACCCAAACCCTAACCCTAACCCCTAACCCTAACCTGAACCCTAACCCTAACTCGAACACTAACCCTAACCCTAATCCGAACCCTAACCCTAACCCTAACCCTAACCCGAACCCTAACCCTAACCCTAACCCTAACCCGAACACTAACCCTAACCCTAACCCAAACCCTAACCCTAACCCTTAACCCTAACCCGAACCCTAACCCTAACCCTAATCCGAACCCTAAACCTAACCCTAACCCTAACCCGAACCCTAACCCGAACCCTAACCCTAACCCTAACACGAACCCTAACCCTAACCCTAACCCTAACCCTAACCCGAACCCTAACCCTAACCCTAACCCTAACCCGAACACGAACCCTAACCCTAACCCAAACCCTAACCCTAACCTCTAACCCTAACCCGAACCCTACCCCTAACCCTAATCCGAACCCTAAACCTAACACTAACCCTAACCCTAAACCTAACCCGAACCCTAACCCTAACCCTAACACGAACCCTAACCCGAACCCGAACACTAAACCTAACCCGAACCCGAACCCGAACACTAACCCTAACCCGAACCCTAACCGTAAACTTAACCCTAATCCAAACCCTAACCCAAACCGGAACCCTAACCCGAAACCGAACCCTAACCCTATCCCGAACCCGAACCCTAACCCTAACCCGAACCCTAACCCTAACCCTAACCCGAACCCTAACCCTAACACTAACCCGAACCCTAACCCTAACCCGAACCCTAACCCTAACCCTAACCCGAATCCTATCCCTAACCCTAACCCGAACACTAACCCTAACCCTAACCCTAAACCTAACCCTAACCCGAACCCTAACCCTAACCCTAAACCTCACCCGAACCCGAACCCTAACCCGAACCCGAATCGGAAATCTAGCCCTAACACTAACCCGAACCCTAAACCTAACCCTAACCCAAACCCTAACCCGAACCCTAACCCTAACCCTAACGCTAACCCGAAACCGAACCCTAACCCTAACACTAACCCTAACCCTAACCCCTATCCCGAACCCGAAACCGAACCCTAACCCGAACCCGAACCCTAACCTTACCCCGAACCCGAACCCAAACCATAACCCTAACCCTAACCCGAACCCTAACCCTAACCCTAACCCTAACCCGAAACCTAACCCAAACCCTAACCCTAACCCGAACACTAACCCTAACCCTAACACAAACCCTAACCCTAACTCCTAACCCTAACACGAACCCTATCCCTAACTCGAACACTAACCCTAACCCTAACACGAACCCTAAACCTAACCCAAACCCTAACCCTAACCCGAACCCTAACCCTAAACCTAACCCTAACACTAACCCGAAACCTAACCCTAACCCGAACCCTAAACCTAACCCTAACCCTAACCCTAAACATAACCCTAACCCGAACCCTAACCCTAACCCTAACCCGAACCCGAACCCTAAACCGAAATCTAACCCTAACCCTAACCCGAACCCTAACCCTAACCCGAAACCGAACCCTAACCCTAACCCTAACGGGAACCCTAAACCTAACCCTAACCCGAACCCGAACCCTAAGCCCTTACCCGATACCTAACCCAAACCCGAACCCTAACCCGAACCCTAACCCTAACCCGAACCCTAACCTAACCCTAACCCTAACTCTAACCCCTAACCCGAACCCGAACCCGAACCCTAAACCGAACCCGAACCCTAACCTTACCCCGAACCCGAACCCAAACCATAACGCTAACCCTAACCCGAACCCTAACAGTAACCATAACCCTAACCCTAACCCCAACCCTAACCCTAACCCTAACCCTAACCCGAACACTAGCCCTAACCCTAACCCTAACACTAACACTAACCCCTAACCCTAACCCGAACCCTAACCCTAACTCGAACACTAACCCTAACAATAACCCGAACCCTAACCCTAACCCTAACCCTAACCCTAACCCGAACCCTAACCCTAACCCGAACCCTAACCTAACCCTAAACCTAACTCTAACCCCTAACCCGAACCCGAACCCGAACCCTAAACCGAACCCGAACCCTAACCTTACACCGAACCCGAACCCAAACCATAACGCTAACCCTAACCCGAACCCTAACAGTAACCATAACCCTAACCCTAAACCCAACCCTAACCCTAACCCTAACCCTAACCTGAACACTAGCCCTAACCCTAACCCTAACACTAACACTAACCCCTAACCCTAACCTTAACCCGAACCCTAACCCTAAACCTAACCCTAACCCTAACCCCAACCCTAACCCGAACCCTAACCGAACCCTATCCCGAACCCGAACCCTACCCGAACCCTAACCCGAACCCTAACCCTAACCCTAACCCGAACCCTAAACCGAACCCTAACCCTAACCCTAACCCGAACCCTAACCCTAACCCTAACCCTAACCCTAACCCGAACCCTAACCCTAACCCTAAATCGAACCCGAACCCTAACCCGAAACCAAACCCTAACCCGAACCCTAACCCTAACCCTAAACCTAACCCTAACCCTAACCCGAACCCTAACCCTAACCCGAACCCTAACCCTAACCCTAACCCTAACCAGAACCCTAACCCGATCCCTAACCCTAAACCTAACCCGAACCCTAAGCCTAACCCTAACCCTAACCCTAACCCGAACCCTAACCCTAAACCTAACCGGAACCCTAACCCTAACCCTAAACCGAACCCGAACCCTAAGCCTTTACCCGAATCCTAAACCTAACCCGAACCCTAACCCGAACCCTAACCCTAACGCTATCCCCGAATCCGAACCCTAACCCTAACCCTAACCGTAACCCGAACACTAACCCTAAACCTAACCCTAACCCTAACTCCTAACCCTAACCCGAACCCTAACCCTAACTCGAACACTAACCCTAACCCTAACCCGAACCCTAACCCTAACCCTAACCCTAACCTAACCCTAACACGAAACCTAACCCTAAACATAACCCTAACCGTAACCATAACCCTAACCCTAACCCGAAACCTAACCCTAACCCGAACCCGAACCCTAACCCGAACACTAACCCGAACCCTAACCATAACCCGAACCCGAACCCGAACCCTAACCCTAACCCTAACCCGAACCCTAACCCTAACCATAACCCGAACCCTAACCCTAACCCTAACCCTAACCCGAACCCTAACCCTAACCCTAACCCGAACCCTAACCCGAACCCTAACCCTAAACCTAACCCTAACCCTAACCCGAACCCTAACCCTAACCCGAACCCTAACCCTAACCCTAACCCGAACCCTAACCCTAACCCTAAACCTAACCCTAACCCGAACCCTAACCCTAACCCTAACCGGAACCCTAACCCTAACCCGAACCCGAACCCTAAGCCCTTACCCGAATCCTAAACCTAACCCGAACCCTAACACGAACCATAACCCTAACCCTAACCCTAACTCTAACCCTAACGATAACCCTAACCCGAAACCGAAGCCTAACCCTAACCGTAACCCTAACCCGACACCTAACCCGAACTATAACACGAACCCTAACGCGAATCCTATCCCTAACCCTAACCCGAACCTTAACACGAACCCTAAACCGAACCCTAACCCTAACCCTAACCCGAACCCGAACCCTAACCCAAAACCTAACCCTAACCCTAACCCTAACCCTAATCCGAACCCTAACCCTAACCCTAACCCGAACCCGAACCCTAACCCTAAACCTAACCCTAAACGTAACCCGAACTCTAACCCAAACCCGCACCCTAACCCGGACCCGAAACTTAACCCGAACCCTAAACCTAACCCTAACCCGAACCCTAACCATAACCCGAAACCTAACCCGAACCCTAACCCGAACCCTAACCCGAAAACTAACCCGAACCCTAACACTAAGCCTAACCCGTACCCTAACCCGAACCCTAGCCCTAACCCTAACCCGAACCCTAACCCAAACCCGAACCCGAACACTAACCCGGAACCCGAACCCTCACCCAAACTCGAACCCGAACGCTAACCCTAACCCGAACCCTAACCCTAACCCTAACCCGAAACCTAAACCTAACCCTAACCCGAACCCTAACCCGAACCCTAACCCTAATCCTAACCCTAACCTGAAACCGAACCCTAACCCTAACCCGAACACTAACCCTAACCCTAACCCTAAACCTAACCCTAACCCGAACCCTAACCCTAACCCTAACCCAAACCCTAACCCTAAACCTAAACCTACCCCTAACCCTAACCCTAACCCGAACCCTAACCCTAACCCGAACCCTAACCCTAACCCTAACCCTAACCCGAACCCTAACACTAAACCTAACCCTAACCCTAACCCTAACCCTAGCCCTACCCTAACACTAACCCTTACACTAACCCTAACCCTAACCCTAACCCTAACCCTAACCCTAATCCGAACCCTAACCCTAACCCTAACCCGAACCCGAACCCTAACCCGAAACCGAACTCTAACCCGAACCCTAACCCAAACCCTAGCCCTCACACTAACCCGAACCCTAACCCTAACCCTAACCCAAACCCTAACCCGAACCCTAACCCTAATCCTAACCCTAAACTGAAACCGAACCCTAACCCTAATACTAACCCTAACCCTAACCCCTATCCCGAACCCGAACCCGAACCCTAACCCGAACCCAAACCCTAACCTTACCCCGAACCCGAACCCAAACCATAATCCTAACCCTAACCCGAACCCTAACCCTAACCCTAACCCTAACCCTAACCCGAAACCTAACCCTAACCCTAACCCTAACCCGAACACTAACCCTAACCCTAACCCAAACCCTAACCCTAACCCCTAACCCTAACACGAACCCTAACCCTAACTCGAACCCTAACCCTAACCCTAACCCGAACACTAACCCTAACCCAAAACCTAACCCTAACCCGAACCCTAACCCTAAAACTAACCCTAACCCTAACCCGAAACCTAACCCTAACCCGAACCCTAAACCTAACCCTCTCCCAAACCATAACCCTAACCCGAACCCTAACCCTAACCCTAACCCGAACCTGAACCCTAAACCGAAATCTAACCCTAACCCTAACCCGAACCCTAACCCTAACCCGATCCCGAACCCTAACCCTAACCCGAACCGTAACCCGAACCCTAACCCGAACTCTAACCCGAACCCTAAACCTAACCCTAACCCGAACCCTAATCCGAAACCTAACCCTAACCCTAACCCGAACCCTAACCCTAACCCTAACCCTAAACCGAAACCTAACCCTAACCCTAACCCTAAACCTAACCCGAACCCTAACCCTAACCCTAACCCGAACCCTAACCCCTAACCCTAACCCGAACCCGAACCCTAACCCGAACCCTAACCCTAAACCGAACCCGAAACCTAACCCGAACCCGAACCCTAACCCGAAACCTAACTGTAACCCTAACCCTAACCCTAACACTAACCCGAACCCTAACCCGAACCCTAATCCTAACCCTAACCCGAACCCTAACCCGAACCCTAACCCGAACCCTAACCCTAACCCTAACCCGAACTCTAACCCTAACCCGAACCCTAACCCTAACCCTAACCCTAACCCGAACCCTAACCCGAACACTAACCCTAACCCTAACCCGAAACCTAACCCTAACCCTAACCCTAACCAGAACACTAACCCTAACCCTAACCGGAACCCGAACCCTAACCCTAACCCGAACCCGAACCCTAAGACCTTACCCGATACCTAACCCAAACCCGAACCCTAACCCGATCCCTAACCCTAACCCGAACCCTAAACCTAACGCTAACCCTAACTCTAACCCCTAACCCGAACCCGAACCCGAACCCTAAACCGAACCCGAACCCTAACCTTACCCCGAACCCAAACCCAAACCATAACGCTAAACCTAACCCGAACCCTAACACTAACCATAACCCTAACCCTAACCCGAACCCTAACCGTAAACCTAACCCTAACCCGAACACTAGCCCTAACCCTAACCCTAACCCTAACACTAACCCCTAACCCTAACCCGAACCCTAACCCTAACTCCAACACTAACCCTAAAAATAACCCGAACCCTAACACTAACCCTAACCCTAAGCCTAACCCGAACCCTAACCCTAACCCTAACCCTAACCCCAACCCTAACCCGAAACCTAACCGAACCCTATCCCAAACCCGAACCCTAACCCGAACCCTAACCCGAACCCTAACCCTAACCCGAACCCTAACCCGAACCCTAACCCTAAGCCTAACCCGAACCCTAACCCTAACCGTAACCCTAACCCGAAACCTAACCCTAACCCTAAATCGAACCCGAACCCTAACCCGAACCCAAACCCTAACCCGAACCCTAACCCTAACCCTAACCCTAACCCTAACCAGAACCCTAACCCTAACCCTAAACCTAACCCGAACCCTAACCCTAACCCGAACCCTAATCCTAACCCTAACCCTAACCCGAACCCTAACCCGAACCCTAACCCTAAGCCTAACCCGAACACTAACCCTAAACCTAACCGGAACCCTAACCCTAACCCTAAACCGAACCCGAACCCTAAGGCTTTACCCGAATCCTAAACCTAACCCGAAACCTAACCCGAACCCTAAGCCTAACGCTAACCCCGAATCCGAACCCTAACCCTAACCCTAACCCTAACCCTAACCCTAACCCGAACACTAACCCTAACCCTAATCCTAACCCTAAATCCTAACCCTAACCCGAACCCTAACCCTAACTCGAACACTAACCCTAACCCTAACCCGAACCCTAACCCTAACCCTAACCCTAACCTAACCCTAACCCGAACCCTAACCCTAAACCTAACCCTAACCCTAACCCGAAACCTAACCCTAACCCGAACCCGAACCCTAACTCGAATCCTAACCCTAAACCTAACCCTAACCCTAACCCTAACCCTAACCCGAACCCTAACCCTAACCCTAAACCGAACCCTAACCCTAACCCAAACCCTAACCCTAACCCGAACCCGATCCCGAACACTAACCCTAAACCGAACCCTAACCGTAACCCTAACCCTAACCCAAACCCTAACCCAAACCTGAACCCTAACCCGAACCCGAACCCTAACCCTAACCCAAACCCGAACCCTAACCCTAACCCGAACCCTAACCCTAACCCTAACCCGAAACCTACACCTAAACCTAACCCGAACCCTAACCTTAACCCGAACACTAACCCTAACCCTAACTCGAATCCTATCCCTAACCCTAACCCGAACACTAACTCGAAACCTAACCCTAACCCTAACCCGAACCCGAACCCTAACCGTAACCATAACCCGAAACCTAACCCTAACCCTAACCCTAACCCTACCCCTAACCCTAACCCGAACCCTAACCCTAACCCTAACCCGAACCCTAACCCGAACCATAACCCTAACCCTAAAAATAACCCTAACCCGAACCCGAACCCTAACCCTAACCCGAACTCTAACCCTAACCCGAACCCTAACCCTAACCCGAAACCTAACACTAACCCTAACCCCTAACCCTAACCCTAACCCTAACCCTAAACCTAACCCTAAAACGTAACCCGAACCCGAACCCTAACCCTAACCCTAACCCGAACCCGAACCCTAACCATAAACCTAACCCTAAACCTAAAACTAACCCTAACCCTAAACCTAACCCGAACCCTAACCCGAACACTTACCCTAACCCTAAACCTAACCCTAACCCTAATCCGAACCCTAACCCTAACCCTAACCCGAACCCGAACCCTAACCCGAACCTGAACCCTAACTCGAACACTAACCCGAACCCTAGCCCTAACCCTAACCCGAACCCTAACCCTAACCCTAACCCAAACCCTAACCCGAACCCGAACCCTAACCCTAACCCTAACCCTAAACCGAACCCGAACCCTAACCCTAACACTAACCCTAAAACTAACCCCTATCCCAAACCCGAACCCGAACCCTAAACCGAACCCGAACCCTAACCTTACCCCGAACCCGAACCCAAACCATAATCCTAACCCTAACCCGAACCCTAACCCTAACCCTAACCCTAACCCTAACCCGAAACCTAACCCTAACCCTAACCCTAACCCGAACACTAACCCTAACCCTAACCCAAACCCTAACCCTAACCCCTAACCCTAACACGAACCCTAACCCTAACTCGAACCCTAACCCTAACCCTAACCCGAACACTAACCCTAACCCAAAACCTAACCCTAACCCGAACCCTAACCCTAAAACTAACCCTAACCCTAACCCGAAACCTAACCCTAACCCGAACCCTAAACCTAACCCTCTCCCAAACCATAACCCTAACCCGAACCCTAACCCTAACCCTAACCCGAACCTGAACCCTAAACCGAAATCTAACCCTAACCCTAACCCGAACCCTAACCCTAACCCGATCCCGAACCCTAACCCTAACCCGAACCGTAACCCGAACCCTAACCCGAACTCTAACCCGAACCCTAAACCTAACCCTAACCCGAACCCTAATCCGAAACCTAACCCTAACCCTAACCCGAACCCTAACCCTAACCCTAACCCTAAACCGAAACCTAACCCTAACCCTAACCCTAAACCTAACCCGAACCCTAACCCTAACCCTAACCCGAACCCTAACCCCTAACCCTAACCCGAACCCGAACCCTAACCCGAACCCTAACCCTAAACCGAACCCGAAACCTAACCCGAACCCGAACCCTAACCCGAAACCTAACTGTAACCCTAACCCTAACCCTAACACTAACCCGAACCCTAACCCGAACCCTAATCCTAACCCTAACCCGAACCCTAACCCGAACCCTAACCCGAACCCTAACCCTAACCCTAACCCGAACTCTAACCCTAACCCGAACCCTAACCCTAACCCTAACCCTAACCCGAACCCTAACCCGAACACTAACCCTAACCCTAACCCGAAACCTAACCCTAACCCTAACCCTAACCAGAACACTAACCCTAACCCTAACCGGAACCCGAACCCTAACCCTAACCCGAACCCGAACCCTAAGACCTTACCCGATACCTAACCCAAACCCGAACCCTAACCCGATCCCTAACCCTAACCCGAACCCTAAACCTAACGCTAACCCTAACTCTAACCCCTAACCCGAACCCGAACCCGAACCCTAAACCGAACCCGAACCCTAACCTTACCCCGAACCCAAACCCAAACCATAACGCTAAACCTAACCCGAACCCTAACACTAACCATAACCCTAACCCTAACCCGAACCCTAACCGTAAACCTAACCCTAACCCGAACACTAGCCCTAACCCTAACCCTAACCCTAACACTAACCCCTAACCCTAACCCGAACCCTAACCCTAACTCCAACACTAACCCTAACAATAACCCGAACCCTAACACTAACCCTAACCCTAAGCCTAACCCGAACCCTAACCCTAACCCTAACCCTAACCCCAACCCTAACCCGAAACCTAACCGAACCCTATCCCAAACCCGAACCCTAACCCGAACCCTAACCCGAACCCTAACCCTAACCCGAACCCTAACCCGAACCCTAACCCTAAGCCTAACCCGAACCCTAACCCTAACCGTAACCCTAACCCGAAACCTAACCCTAACCCTAAATCGAACCCGAACCCTAACCCGAACCCAAACCCTAACCCGAACCCTAACCCTAACCCTAACCCTAACCCTAACCAGAACCCTAACCCTAACCCTAAACCTAACCCGAACCCTAACCCTAACCCGAACCCTAATCCTAACCCTAACCCTAACCCGAACCCTAACCCGAACCCTAACCCTAAGCCTAACCCGAACACTAACCCTAAACCTAACCGGAACCCTAACCCTAACCCTAAACCGAACCCGAACCCTAAGGCTTTACCCGAATCCTAAACCTAACCCGAAACCTAACCCGAACCCTAAGCCTAACGCTAACCCCGAATCCGAACCCTAACCCTAACCCTAACCCTAACCCTAACCCTAACCCGAACACTAACCCTAACCCTAATCCTAACCCTAAATCCTAACCCTAACCCGAACCCTAACCCTAACTCGAACACTAACCCTAACCCTAACCCGAACCCTAACCCTAACCCTAACCCTAACCTAACCCTAACCCGAACCCTAACCCTAAACCTAACCCTAACCCTAACCCGAAACCTAACCCTAACCCGAACCCGAACCCTAACTCGAATCCTAACCCTAAACCTAACCCTAACCCTAACCCTAACCCTAACCCGAACCCTAACCCTAACCCTAAACCGAACCCTAACCCTAACCCAAACCCTAACCCTAACCCGAACCCGATCCCGAACACTAACCCTAAACCGAACCCTAACCGTAACCCTAACCCTAACCCAAACCCTAACCCAAACCTGAACCCTAACCCGAACCCGAACCCTAACCCTAACCCAAACCCGAACCCTAACCCTAACCCGAACCCTAACCCTAACCCTAACCCGAAACCTACACCTAAACCTAACCCGAACCCTAACCTTAACCCGAACACTAACCCTAACCCTAACTCGAATCCTATCCCTAACCCTAACCCGAACACTAACTCGAAACCTAACCCTAACCCTAACCCGAACCCGAACCCTAACCGTAACCATAACCCGAAACCTAACCCTAACCCTAACCCTAACCCTACCCCTAACCCTAACCCGAACCCTAACCCTAACCCTAACCCGAACCCTAACCCGAACCATAACCCTAACCCTAAAAATAACCCTAACCCGAACCCGAACCCTAACCCTAACCCGAACTCTAACCCTAACCCGAACCCTAACCCTAACCCGAAACCTAACACTAACCCTAACCCCTAACCCTAACCCTAACCCTAACCCTAAACCTAACCCTAAAACGTAACCCGAACCCGAACCCTAACCCTAACCCTAACCCGAACCCGAACCCTAACCATAAACCTAACCCTAAACCTAAAACTAACCCTAACCCTAAACCTAACCCGAACCCTAACCCGAACACTTACCCTAACCCTAAACCTAACCCTAACCCTAATCCGAACCCTAACCCTAACCCTAACCCGAACCCGAACCCTAACCCGAACCTGAACCCTAACTCGAACACTAACCCGAACCCTAGCCCTAACCCTAACCCGAACCCTAACCCTAACCCTAACCCAAACCCTAACCCGAACCCGAACCCTAACCCTAACCCTAACCCTAAACCGAACCCGAACCCTAACCCTAACACTAACCCTAAAACTAACCCCTATCCCAAACCCGAACCCGAACCCTAAACCGAACCCGAACCCTAACCTTACCCCCAACCCGAACCCAAACCATAACCCTAAACCTAACCCGAACCCTAACCCTAACCCTAACCTAAACCCTAAACCTAACCCGAAACCTAACCCTAACCCTAACCCTAACCCGAACACTATCCCTAACCCTAACCCAAACCCTAACCCTAACACCTAACCCTAACCCGAACCCTAACCCTAACTCGAACGCTAACCCTAACCCTAACCCGAACCCTAACCCTAACCCTAACCCTAACCCGAACCCTAACCCTAAACCTAAACCTATCCCTAAACCTAACCCTAACCCTAAACCTAACCCGAACCCTAAACCTAACCCTAACCCTAACCCTAACCATAACCCTAACACGAACCCTAACCCTAACCCTAACCCGAACCCGAACCCTAAACCGAAACCTAACTCTAACCCTAACCCGAACACTAACCCTAACCCGAACCCGAACCCTAAACCGAAATCTAACCCTAACCCTAAACCGAACCCTAAACCTAAACCGAACCCGAACCCTAACCCTAACCCGAACCCTAACCCGAACCCTAACCCGAACACTAACCCCAACCCTAAACCTAACCAAACCCGAACCCTAACCCGAACCCTAACCCTAACCCTAACCCGAACCCTAACCCTAACCCTAAACCGAAACCTAACCCTAACCCTAACCCTAAACCTAACCCGAAACCTAACCCTAACCCTAACCCGAACCCTAACCCCTAACCCTAACCCGAACCCGAACCCTAACCCGAACCCTAACCCTAAACCGAACCCGAACCCTAATCCTAACCCAAACCCGAACCCGAACCCTAACCATAACCCTAAACCGAACCCTAGCCCTAACCCGAAACATAACCCTAAACCGATCCCTAACCCTAACCCTAACCCTAACCATAACCCGAACCCTAACCCGAACCCTAACCCGAACCCTAACCCTAACCCTAACCCTAACCCGAACCCTAACCCTAACCCTAACCCGAAACCTAACCTAAAATTAACCCTAACCCGAACCCTAACCCTAACCCTAAACCGAACCCGAAACCTAACCCGAACCCGAACCCTAACCCGAACCCTAACTCTAACCCTCACCCGAACCCTAACCCTAACCCGAACCCTAACCCGAACCCTAATCGTAACCCTAACCCGAACCCTAACCCGAACCCTAACCCTAACCCTAACCCGAACCCTAACCCGAACCCGAACCCTAACCCTAACCCTAACCCGAACCCGAACCCTAACCCTAACCCTAACCCCAACCCTAACTCGAAACCTAACCGAACCCTATCCCGAACCCGAACCCTAACCCTAACCCTAACCCTAACCCGAACACTAGCCCTAACCCTAACCCTAACCCTAAAACTAACCCCTAACCCTAACCCGAACCCTAACCCTAACTCGAACACTAACCCTAAAAATAACCCGAACCCTAACCCTAACCCTAACCCTAAACCTAACCCGAACCCTAACCCTAAACCTAACCCTAACCCTAACCCCAACCCTAACCCGAAACCTAACCGAACCCTATCCCGAACCCGAACCCTAACCTGAACCCTAACCCGAACCCTAACCCTAACCCTAACCCGAACCCTAACCCGAACCCTAAACCTAACCCTAAAAATAACCCTAACCCTAACCCGAACCCTAGCACTAACCCGAACCCTAACCCTAACCCGAACCCTAACACTAACCCTAACCCCTAACCCTAACCCTAACCCTAACCCTAAACCTAACCTTAAAACGTAACCAGAACCCGAACCCTAACCCTAACCCTAACCCGAACCCGAACCCTTACCCTAACCCTAACCGTAACCCTAACCCTAACCCAAACCCTAACCCAAACCTGAACCCTAACCCGAACCCGAACCCTAACCCTAACGCAAACCCGAACCCTAAACCTAACCCGAACCCTAACCCTAACCCTAACCCGAAACCTAAACCTAACCCTAACCCGAACACTAACCCTAACCCGAACACTAACCCTAACCCTAACCCGAATCCTATCCCTAACCCTAACCCTAACCCTAACCCGAACCCTAACCCGAACCATAACCCGAACCCTAACCCTAACCCTAACCCAAACCCCAACCCGAACCCTAACCCTAACCCTAAACCGAACCCGAACCCTAACATTAACACTAACCCTAACCCTAACCCCTATCCCAAACCCGAACCCGAACCCTAAACCGAACCCGAACCCTAACCTTACCCCGAAACCGAACCCAAACCATAACCCTAAACCTAAATCGAACCCTAACCCTAACCCTAACCTTAACCCTAACCCTAACCCGAAACCTAACCCTAACTCTAACCCTAACCCGAACACTAACCCTAACCCTAACCCGAACCCTAACCCTAACCTTAACCCTAACCCTAACCCGAACCCTAACCCTAAACCTAACCCTATCCCTAAAACTAACCCTAACCCCAAACCTAACCCTAACCCTAACCCTAACCATAACCCTAACCCGAACCCTAACCCTAACCCTAACCCGAACCCGAACCCTAAACCGAAACCTGACCCTAACCCTAACCCGAACCCTAACCCTAACCCGAACCCGAACCCTAACCCTAACCCGAAACCTAACCCTAACCCTAACCCGAACCCGAACCCTAAACCGAAACCTGACCCTAACCCTAACCCGAACCCTAACCCTAACCCGAACCCGAACCCTAACCCTAACCCGAAACCTAACCCGAACCCTAACCCGAACCCTAACCCGAACACTAACCCGAACCCTAACCCTAACCCGAACCCGAACCCTAACCCTAACCCTAACCCGAACCCTAACCCTAACCCTACACTAACCCGAACCCTAACCCTAACCCTAACCCGAACAGGAACCCTAACCCGAACCCTTACCCGAACCCTAACCCTAACCCTAACCCGAACCCTAACCCGAACCCTAACCCTAACCCTAACCCGAACCCTAACCCTAAACCTAAACCGAACCCTAACCCTAACCCTAACCCAAACCCTAACCCTAACCCGAACCCTAACCCTAACCCTAAACCTAACCCGAACCCTAACCCTAACCCGAACCCTAACCCTAAACCTAACCCTAACCCGAACCCTAACACGAACCCTAACCCTAACCTTAACCCGAACCCTAACCCTAAACCTAAACCTAACCCTAACCCGAACCCTAACCCTAACCTTAACCGGAACACTAACCCTAACCCTAATCCGAACCCGAACCCTACCCTTACCCGAATTCTAACCCTAACCCGATCCCTAACACGAACCCTAACAATAACCCTAACCCCGAACCCGAACCCTAACCGTAACTCTAACCCTAACGCTAACCCTAACACGAACGCGAACCCTAACCCTAACCGTAACCCTAACCCGACACCTAACCCGAACCCTAACACGAACCCTAACCCTAACCCTAACCCGAAACCTAACCCGAACCCTAACCCGAACCCTAACCCGAACACTAACCCGAACCCTAACCCTAACCCGAACCCGAACCCTAACCCTCTCCCTAACCATAACCCTAACCCAAACCCTAACCCTAACCCTAACCCGAACCCGAACCCTAAACCGAAATCTAACCCTAACCCTAACCCGAACCCTAACCCTAACCCGATCCCGAACCCTAAGCCTAACCCGAACCCTAACCCGAACCCTAACCCGAACTCTAACCCGAACCCTAAACCTAACCCTAACCCGAACCCTAACCCGAACCCTAACCCTAACCCTAACCCGAACCCTAACCCTAACCCTAACCCTAAACCGAAACCTAACCCTAACCCTAACCCTAAACCTAACCCGAACCCTAACCCTAACCCGAACCCGAACCCTAACCCCTAACCCTAACCCGAACCTGAACCCTAACCCGAACCCTAACCCTAAACCGAACCCGAAACCTAATCCTAACCCGAACCCGAACCCGAACCTTAACCATAACCCTAACCCGAACCCTAGCCCTAACCTGAACCATAACCATAACCCTAACCCTAACCCTAACCCTAACCCGAACCCTAACCCGAACCCTAACCCTAACCCTAACCCGAACCCTAACCCTAACCCTAACCCTAACCCTAACCCGAACCCGAACCCTAACCCGAACCCTAACTCTAACCCTAACCCTAACCCTAACACTAACACGAACCCTAACCCGAACCCTAATCCTAACCCTAACTCGAACCCTAACCCGAACCCTAACCCGAACCCTAACCCTAACCCTAACCCGAACCCTAACCCTAACCCGAACACTAACCCTAACCCTAACCCTAACCCGAACCCTAACCCGAACCCTAACCCTAACCCTAACCCGAAACCTAACCCTAACCCTAACCCTAACCCGAACCCTAACCCTACCCTAACCGGAACCCGAACCCTAACCCTAACCCGAACCCGAACCCTAAGACCTTACCCGATACCTAACCCAAACCCGAACCCTAACCCGAACCCTAACCCTAACCCGAACCCTAAACCTAACGCTAACCCTAACTCTAAACCCTAACCCGAACCCGAACCCGAACCCTAAACCGAACCCGAACCCTAACCTTACCCCGAACCCAAACCCAAACCAAACGCTAAACCTAACACGAACCCTAACACTAACCATAACCCTAACCCTAACCCGAACCCTAACCGTAACCCTAACCCTAACCCGAACACTAGCCCTAACCCTAACCCTAACCCTAACACTAACCCCTAACCCTAACCCGAACCCTAACCCTAACTCGAACACTAACCCTAACAATAACCCGAACCCTAACACTAACCCTAACCCTAACCCTAACCCGAACCCTAACCCTAACCCTAACCCTAACCCTAACCCCAACCCTAACCCGAAACCTAACCGAACCCTATCCCAAACCCGAACCCTAACCCGAACCCTAACCCGAAACCTAACCCTAACCCTAACCCGAACCCTAACCCGAACCCTAACCCTAAGCCTAACCCGAACCCTAACCCTAACCGTAACCCTAACCCGAACCCTAACCCTAACCCTAAATCGAACCCGAACCCTAACCCGAACCAGAACCCTAACCCGAACCCTAACCCTAACCCTAACCCTAACCCTAACCAGAACCCTAACCCTAACCCTAAACCTAACCCGAACCCTAACCCTAACCCGAACCCTAACCCTAACCCTAACCCGAACCCTATCCCGAACCCTAACCCTAAGCCTAACCGGAACCCTAACCCTAAACCTAACCCTAACCCTAAACCGAACACTAACCCTAAACCTAACCGGAACCCTAACCCTAACACTAAACCGAACCCGAACCCTAAGCCTTTACCCGAATCCTAAACCTAACCCGAAACCTAACCCGAACCCTAAGCCTAACGCTAACCCCGAATCCGAACCCTAACCCTAACCCTAACCCTAACCCGAACACTAACCCTAACCCTAACCCTAACCCTAAATCCTAACCCTAACCCGAACCCTAACCCTAACTCGAACACTAACCCTAACCCTAACCCGAACCCTAACCCTAACCCTAACCCTAACCTAACCCTAACCCGAACCCTAACCCTAAACCTAACCCTAACCCTAACCCTAACCCTAACCCGAAACCTAACCCTAACCCGAACCCGAACCCTAACTCGAATCCTAACCCTAAACCTAACCCTAACCCTAACCCTAACCCGAACCCTAGCCCTAACCCTAAACCGAACCCTAACCCTAACCCAAACCCTAACACTAACCCGAACCCGAACCCGAACACTAACCCTAACCCGAACCCTAACCGTAACCCTAACCCTAACCCAAACCCTAACCCAAACCTGAACCCTAACCCGAACCCGAACCCGAACCCTAACCCAAACCCGAACCCTAACCCTAACCCGAACCCTAACCCTAACCCTAACCCGAAACCTAAACCTAACCCTAACCCGAACCCTAACCTTAACCCGAACACTAACCCTAACCCTAACCCGAATCCTATCCCTAACCCTAACCCGAAAACTAACTCGAAACCTAACCCTAACCCTAACCCGAACCCGAACCCTAACCCTAACCATAACCCGAAACCTAACCCTAACCCTAAACCTAACCCTACCCCTAACCCTAACCCGAACCCTAACCCTAACCCTAACCCGAACCCTAACCCAAACCATAACCCTAACCCTAAAAATAACCCTAACCCGAACCCGAACCCTAACCCTAACACGAACCCTAACCCTAACCCGAAACCTAACACTAACACTAACCCCTATCCCTAACCCTAACCCTAACCCTAAACCTAACCCTAAAACGTAACCCGAACCCGAACCCTAACCCTAACCCTAACCCGAACCCGAACCCTAACCATAAACCTAACCCTAAACCTAAAACTAACCCTAACCCTAAACCTAACCCGAACCCTAACCCGAACACTTACCCTAACCCTAACCCTAACCCTAACCCTAATCCGAACCCTAACCCTAACCCGAACCCAAACCCTAACCCAAACCCGAACGCTAACTCGAACACTAACCCGAACCCTAGCCCTAACCCTAACCCGAACCCTAACCCAAACCCTAACCCGAAACCGAACACTAACCCTCACCCAAACCCTAACCCTAACCCTAAACCTAACCCTAACCCGAACCCTAACCCTAACCCTAAACCGAACCCGAACCCTAACACGAACCCGAACCCTAACCCGAACCCTAACCCTAACCCTAACCCGAACCCTAACCCTAACCCGAACCCTAACACGAACCCTAACCCTAACCCTAACCCGAACCCTAACCCTAACCCTAACCGGAACCCTAACCATAACCCTAACCCGAACCCGAACCCTAAGCCCTTACCCGAATCCTAACCCTAAACCGAACCCAAACCCGAACCCTAACCCTTACCCTAACCCCGAACACGAACCCTAACCATAACCCTAACTCTAACCCTAACCCGAACCCGAACCCTAACCCTAACCCTAACCCTGACCCGAAACCTAACCCGAACCCTAACACGAACCCTAAACCTAATCCTAACCCTAATCCTAACCCGAACCTTAACCCGAACCCTAACCCGAACCCTAACCCTAACACTAAACGGAACCCTAACCGTAATCCTAACCCTAACCCGAACCCTAACCCTAACCCTAACCCTAAACCGAACCCGAACCCTAACCCTAACACTAACCCTAAACCTAACCCCTTTCCCAAACCCGAACCCGAACCCTAAACCGAACCCGAAAACTAACCTTACCCCGAACCCGAACCCAAACCATAACCCTAAACCTAACCCGAACCCTAACCCTAACCCTAACCTTAACCCTAAACCTAACCCGAAACCTAACCCTAACTCGAACACTAACCCTAACCCTAACCCGAACCCTAACCCTAACCCTAACCCTAACCTAACCCTAACCCGAACCCTAACCCTAAACCTAACCCTAACCCTAACCCTAACCCTAACCCGAAACCTAACCCTAACCCGAACCCGAACCCTAACTCGAATCCTAACCCTAAACCTAACCCTAACCCTAACCCTAACCCGAACCCTAGCCCTAACCCTAAACCGAACCCTAACCCTAACCCAAACCCTAACACTAACCCGAACCCGAACCCGAACACTAACCCTAACCCGAACCCTAACCGTAACCCTAACCCTAACCCAAACCCTAACCCAAACCTGAACCCTAACCCGAACCCGAACCCTAACCCTAACCCTAACCCGAACCCTAACCCTAACCCGAACCCTAACCCTAACCCTAACCCGAAACCTAAACCTAACCCTAACCCGAACCCTAACCTTAACCCGAACACTAACCCTAACCCTAACCCGAATCCTATCCCTAACCCTAACCCGAAAACTAACTCGAAACCTAACCCTAACCCTAACCCGAACCCGAACCCTAACCCTAACCATAACCCGAAACCTAACCCTAACCCTAAACCTAACCCTACCCCTAACCCTAACCCGAACCCTAACCCTAACCCTAACCCGAACCCTAACCCGAACCATAACCCTAACCCTAAAAATAACCCTAACCCGAACCCGAACCCTAACCCTAACACGAACCCTAACCCTAACCCGAAACCTAACACTAACACTAACCCCTAACACTAACCCTAACCCTAACCCTAAACCTAACCCTAAAACGTAACCCGAACCCGAACCCTAACCCTAACCCTAACCCGAACCCGAACCCTAACCATAAACCTAACCCTAAACCTAAAACTAACCCTAACCCTAAACCTAACCCGAACCCTAACCCGAACACTTACCCTAACCCTAACCCTAACCCTAACCCTAATCCGAACCCTAACCCTAACCCGAACCCGAAACCTAACCCAAACCCGAACGCTAACTCGAACACTAACCCGAACCCTAGCCCTAACCCTAACCCGAACCCTAACCCTAACCCTAACCCAAACCCTAACCCGAACCCTAACCCTAACCCTAACCCTAAACCGAACCCGAACCCTAACCCTAACACTAACCCTAAACCTAACCCCTTTCCCAAACCCGAACCCGAACCCTAAACCGAACCCGAAAACTAACCTTACCCCGAACCCGAACCCAAACCATAACCCTAAACCTAACCCGAACCCTAACCCTAACCCTAACCTTAACCCTAAACCTAACCCGAAACCTAACCCTAACCCTAACCCTAACCCGAACACTATCCCTAACCCTAACCCAAACCCTAACCCTAACACCTAACCCTAACCCGAACCCTAACCCTAACTCGAACACTAACCCTAACCCTAACCCGAACCCTAACCCTAACCCTAACCCTAACCCTAACCCGAACCCTAACCCTAAACCTAAACCTATCCCTAAACCTAACCCTAACCCTAAACCTAACCCGAACCCTAAACCTAACCCTAACCCTAACCCTAACCATAACCCTAACACGAACCCTAACCCTAACCCTAACCCGAACCCGAACCCTAAACCGAAACCTAACTCTAACCCTAACCCGAACCCTAACCCTAACCCGAACCCGAACCCTAAACCGAAATCTAACCCTAACACTAAACCGAACCCTAAACCTAAACCGAACCCGAACCCTAAACCTAACCCGAACCCTAACCCGAACCCTAACCCGAACACTAACCCCAACCCTAAACCTAACCCTAACCCGAACCCTAACCCGAACCCTAACCCTAACCCTAACCCGAACCCTAACCCTAACCCTAAACCGAAACCTAACCCTAACCCTAACCCTAACCCTAAACCTAACCCGAAACCTAACCCTAACCCTAACCCGAACCCTAACCCCTAACCCTAACCCGAACCCGAACCCTAACCCGAACCCTAACCCTAAACCGAACCCGAACCCTAATCCTAACCCAAACCCGAACCCGAACCCTAACAATAACCTTAACCCGAACCCTAGCCCTAACCCGAAACATAACCCTAAACCGATCCCTAACCCTAACCCTAACGCTAAACCTAACCCGAACCCTAACCCGAACCCTAACCCGAACCCTAACCCTAACCCTAACCCGAACCCTAACCCTAACCCTAACCCGAACCCTAACCCTAAAATTAACCCTAACCCGAACCCTAACCCTAACCCTAAACCGAACCCGAAACCTAACCCAAACCCGAACCCTAACCCGAACCCTAACTCTAACCCTAACCCGAACCCTAACCCTAACCCGAACCCTAACCCGAACCCTAACCCTAACCCTAACCCTAACCCGAACCCTATCCCTAAACCTAACCCTAAAACGAACACTAACCCGAACCCTAACCCTAACCCTAACCCTAACCCTAATCCGAACCCTAACTCTAACCCTAACCCGAACCCGAACCGTAACCCGAACCCGAACCCTAACCCGAAACCTAACCCTAACCCGAACCCGAACCCTAACCCGAACCCGAACCCTAACCCGAAACCTAACCCTAACCCTAACCCGAACCCTAACCCGAACCCGAACCCTAACCCGAACACTAAACCTAAACCTAACACGAACCCTAACCCTAACCCGAACCCTAACACTAACCCTAACCCGAAACCTAACCCGAACCATAGCCCTAACCCTAACCCGAACCCTAAACCTAACCCTAACCCAAACCCTAACCCGAACCCTAACCCTAACCCTAACCCTAACCCGAACCCTAAACCTAACCCTAACCCTAACACTAACCCCTAACCCGAACCCGAACCCGAACCCTAACCCGAACCCGAACCCTAACCTTACCCCGAACCCGAACCCAAACCATAACCCTAACCCTAACCTGAACCCTAAACCTAACCCAAACCCTAACCCTAACCCGAACCCTAACCCTAACCCTAACCCTAACCCGAACACTAACCCTAACCCTAAACCTAACCCTAACCCTAACACCTAACCCTAACCCGAACCGTAACCCTAACTCGAACACTAACCCTAACCCTAACCTGAACCCTAAACCTAACCCTAACCCTAACCCTAACCCGAACGCCAGCCCTAAACCTAACCCTAACCCTAACCCTAACTCTAACACGAACCCTAACCCGAACCCGAACCCTAACCCGAACCCTAACCCGAACCCTAACCCGAACCCTAACCCTAAACCAAACCCGAACCCTAACCCGAACCCTAACCCTAACCCTAACCCGAACCCTAACCCTAACCCTAACCCTAAACCTAACCCTAACCCGAACCCTAACCCTAACCCTAAACCGAACCCGAACCCTAACCCGAACCCGAACCCTAACCCGAACCCTAAACCTAAACCTAAACCGAACCCTAACCCTAACCCGAAACCTAAACGAACCCTAACCCTAACCCGAACCCTAACCCTAACCCTAACCGGAACCCTAACCCTAACCCTAACCCGAACCCGAACCCTAAGCCCTTAACCGAATCCTAAACCTAACCCGAACCCTAACCCGAACCCTAACCCTAACCCCGAACACGACCCTAACCCTAACCCTAACCCGAACCTGAACCCGAACCCTAACCCTAACCCTGAACCGACACCTAACCCGAACCCTAACACGAACCCTAACCCTAACCCTAACCCTAACCCTAACCCTAACCTTAACCCGAACCCTAACCCGAACCCTAACCCTAAACCTAACCCTAACCCTAACCCTAACCCTAACCCGAAACCTAAACCTAACCCGAACCCGAACCCTAACTCGAATCCTAACCCTAAACCTAACCCTAACCCTAACCCTAACCCGAACCCTAGCCCTAACCCTAAACCGAACCCTAACCCTAACCCAAACCCTAACACTAACCCGAACCCGAACCCGAACACTAACCGTAACCCGAACCCTAACCGTAACCCTAACCCTAACCCAAACCCTAACCCAAACCTGAACCCTAACCCGAACCCGAACCCTAACCCTAACCCAAACCCGAACCCTAACCCTAACCCGAACCCTAACCCTAACCCTAACCCGAAACCTAAACCTAACCCTAACCCGAACCCTAACCTTAACCCGAACACTAACCCTAACCCTAACCCGAATCCTATCCCTAACCCTAACCCGAAAACTAACTCGAAACCTAACCCTAACCCTAACCCGAACCCGAACCCTAACCCTAACCATAACCCGAAACCTAACCCTAACCCTAAACCTAACCCTACCCCTAACCCTAACCCGAACCCTAACCCTAACCCTAACCCGAACCCTAACCCTAACACTAAACCTAACCCGAACCCTAACCCGAACCCTAACCCTAACACTAAACGGAACCCTAACCGTAATCCTAACCCTAACCCGAACACTAACCCTAACCCTAACACTAACCCTATCCCTAACCCGAACCCTAACCCTAACCCTAACCCGAACCCTAACCCGAACCCTAACCCTAACCCTAAAACGAACCCTAACCCTAACCCTAACCCCTAAACCTAACCATAACCCGAACCCTAACCCTAACTCGAACACTAACCCTAACCCTAACCCGAACCCTAACCCTAACCCTAACCCTAAACCTAACCCGAACCCTAACCCTAAACCTAAACCTAACCCGAACCCTAACCCTAAACCTAACCCTAACCCTAACCCTAACCCTAACCCGAACCCTAACCCGAACCCTAACCCTAACCCTAACCCTAACCCAAACCCTAACCCTAACCCGAACCCGAACCCTAAACCGAAAACTAACCCAAACCCTAACCCTAACCCTAACCCGAACCATAACCCTAACCCTAACCCCTAACCCTATCCCTAACCCTAAACCTAACTTGAACCCTAACCCTAACCCTAACACTAACCCTAACCCGAACCCGAACCCTAACCGGAACCCTACCCCTAACCCTAATCCGAACCCTAACCCTAACCCTAACACTAACCCTAACGCGAACCCGAACCCTAAGTCTAAACCGAACCCGAACCCTAACCCTAACCCGAACCCTAACCCTAACCCGAACCCTAACCCTAAACCAAACCCTAACCCGAACCCTAACCCGAACCCGAACCCGAACCCTAACCCTAACCCTAACCCGAACCCTAACCCTAACCCAAACCCTAACCCTAAACCTAACACGAACCCTAACCCTAACCCTAACCGGAACCCTAACCCTAAACCGAACCCTAACCCTAACCTGAACCCGAACCCGAACCCTAACCCAAACCCGAACCCTAACCCTAAACCTAACCCTAACCCAAACCCTAACCCAAACCCGAACCCTAACCCGAACCCTAACCGTAACCCGAACAGTAAACCTAACCCTAACCAGAACCCTAACCCTAATCCGAACCCTAACCCGAACCCTAAACCGAACCCTAACCTGAAACTTAACCCGAACCCTAACCCAAACCCTAACCCGAAACCGAACACTAACCCTCACCCAAACCCTAACCCTAACCCTAAACCTAACCCTAACCCGAACCCTAACCCTAACCCTAAACCGAACCCGAACCCTAACACGAACCCGAACCCTAACCAGAACCCTAACCCTAACCCTAACCCGAACCCTAAGCCTAACCCGAACCCTAACACGAACCCTAACCCTAACCCTAACCCGAACCCTAACCCTAACCCTAACCGGAACCCTAACCATAACCCTAACCCGAACCCGAACCCTAAGCCCTTACCCGAATCCTAACCCTAAACCGAACCCAAACCCGAACCCTAACCCTAACCCTAACCCCGAACACGAACCCTAACCATAACCCTAACTCTAAACCTAACCCGAACCCGAACCCTAACCCTAACCCTAACCCTGACCCGAAACCTAACCCGAACCCTAACACGAACCCTAACCCTAATCCTAACCCTAATCCTAACCCGAACCTTAACCCGAACCCTAACCCGAACCCTAACCCTAACACTAAACGGAACCCTAACCGTAATCCTAACCCTAACCCGAACACTAACCCTAACCCTAACCCTATCCCTAACCCGAACCCTAACCCTAACCCTAACCCGAACCCTAACCCGAACCCTAACCCTAACCCGAACCCTAACCCTAAACCTAAACCCTAACCCTAACCCTAACCCTAACTCGAACACTAACCCTAACCCTAAAACGAACCCTAACCCTAACCCTAACACTAAACGTAACCCGAACCCTAACCCTAAACCTAACCCTAACCCTAACCCTAACTCTAACCCGAACCCTAACCCGAACCCTAACCCTAACCCTAACCCTAACCCGAACCCTAACCCTAACCCAAACACTAACCCTAACCCTAACCCGAACCCGAACCCTAAACCGAAACCTAACCCAAACCCTAACCCTAACCCTAACCCGAACCATAACCCTAACCCTAACCCCTAACCCTAACCCTAACCCTAACCCTAAAACTAACCCTAACCCTAAACCTAACCCGAACCCTAAACCTAACCCTAACCCTAACCCTAACCATAACCCTAACCCTAACTCTAACCCGAACCCTAACCCGAACCCTAACCCTAACCCTAACCCTAACCCGAACCCTAACCCTAACTCGAACACTAACCCTAACCCTAACCCGAACCCTAACCCTAACCCTAACCCTAACCTAACCCTAACCCGAACCCTAACCCTAAACCTAACCCTAACCCTAACCCTAACCCTAACCCGAAACCTAACCCTAACCCGAACCCGAACCCTAGCCCTAACCCTAAACCGAACCCTAACCCTAACCCAAACCCTAACACTAACCCGAACCCGAACCCGAACACTAACCCTAACCCGAACCCTAACCGTAACCCTAACCCTAACCCAAACCCTAACCCAAACCTGAACCCTAACCCGAACCCGAACCCTAACCCTAACCCAAACCCGAACCCTAACCCTAACCCGAACCCTAACCCTAACCCTACCCCGAAACCTAAACCTAACCCTAACCCGAACCCTAACCTTAACCCGAACACTAACCCTAACCCTAACCCGAATCCTATCCCTAACCCTAACCCGAAAACTAACTCGAAACCTAACCCTAACCCTAACCCGAACCCGAACCCTAACCCTAACCATAACCCGAAACCTAACCCTAACCCTAAACCTAACCCTACCCCTAACCCTAACCCGAACCCTAACCCTAACCCTAACCCGAACCCTAACCCGAACCCTAACCCTAACCCTAAAAGTAACCCTAACCCGAACCCGAACCCTAACCCTAACACGAACCCTAACCCTAACCCGAAACCTAACACTAACCCTAACCCCTAACCCTAACCCTAACCCTAACCCTAAACCTAACCCTAAAACGTAACCCGAACCCGAACCCTAACCCTAACCCTAACCCGAACCCGAACCCTAACCATAAACCTAACCCTAAACCTAAAACTAACCCTAACCCTAAACCTAACCCGAACCCTAACCCGAACACTTACCCTAACCCTAACCCTAACCCTAACCCTAATCCGAACCCTAACCCTAACCCTAACCCGAACCCGAACCCTAACCCGAACCCGAACGCTAACTCGAACACTAACCCGAACCCTAGCCCTAACCCTAACCCGAACCCTAACCCTAACCCTAACCCAAACCCTAACCCGAACCCTAACCCTAACCCCTAACCCTAAACCGAACCCGAACCCTAACCCTAACACTAACCCTAAACCTAACCCCTTTCCCAAACCCGAACCGGAACCCTAAACCGAACCCGAAAACTAACCTTACCCCGAACCCGAACCCAAACCATAACCCTAAACCTAACCCGAACCCTAACCCTAACCCTAACCTTAACCCTAAACCTAACCCGAAACCTAACCCTAACCCTAACCCGAACACTATCCCTAACCCTAACCCAAACCCTAACCCTAACACCTAACCCTAACCCGAACCCTAACCCTAACTCGAACACTAACCCTAACCCTAACCCGAACCCTAACCCTAACCCTAACCCTAACCCTAACCCTAACCCGAACCCTAACCCTAAACCTAAACCTATCCCTAAACCTAACCCTAACCCTAAACCTAACCCGAACCCTAAACCTAACCCTAACCCTAACCCTAACCATAACCCTAACACGAACCCTAACCCTAACCCTAACCCGAACCCGAACCCTAAACCGAAACCTAACTCTAACCCTAACCCGAACCCTAACCCTAACCCGAACCCGAACCCTAAACCGAAATCTAACCCTAACACTAAACCGAACCCTAAACCTAAACCGAACCCGAACCCTAAACCTAACCCGAACCCTAACCCGAAC
>JAVLSZ010000059.1:2142500-2145000 GCA_032313775.1 Urocyon cinereoargenteus | reverse complement strand
TAACCAAACCCGAACCCTAACCCTAACCCTAACCCGAACCCTAACCCTAAAATTAACCCTAACCCGAACCCTAACCCTAACCCTAAACCGAACCCGAAACCTAACCCGAACCCGAACCCTAACCCGAAACCTAACTCTAACCCTAACCCGAACCCTAACCCTAACCCGAAACCTAACCCGAACCCTAATCGTAACCCTAACCCGAACCCTAACCCGAACCCTAACCCTAACCCTAACCCGAACCCTAACCCTAACCCGAACCCTAAACGTAACCCTAACCCTAACCCGAACCCTAACCCGAACCCTAACCCTAACCCTAACCCGAAACCTAACCCTAACCCTAACCCTAACCCGAACCCTAACCCTAACCCTAACCGGAACCCTAACCCTAACCCTAACCCGAAACCGAACCCTAAGACCTTACCCGATACCTAACCCAAACCCGAACCCTAACCCGAACCCTAACCCTAACCCGAACCCTAAACCTAACCCTAACCCTAACTCTAACCCCTAACCCGAACCCGAACCCGAACCCTAAACCGAACCCGAACCCTAACCTTACCCCGATCCCAAACCCAAACCATAACGCTAAACCTAACCCGAACCCTAACACTAACCATAACCCTAACCCTAACCCCAACCCTAACCCGAAACCTAACCGAACCCTATCCCGAACCCGAACCCTAACCCTAACCCTAACCCTAACCCGAACACTAGCCCTAACCCTAACCCTAACCCTAAAACTAACCCCTAAACCTAACCCGAACCCTAACCCTAACTCGAACAATAACCCTAACAATAACCCGAACCCTAACCCTAACCCTATCCCTAAACCTAACCCGAAACCTAACCCTAAACCTAACCCTAACCCTAACCCCAAACCTAACCCGAAACCTAACCGAACCCTATCCCGAACCCGAACCCTAACCTGAACCCTAACCCGAACCCTAACCCTAACCCTAACCCGAACCCTAACCCGAACCCTAACCCTAACCCTAACCCGAACCCTAACCCTAACCGTAACCCTAACCCGAACCCTAACCCTAACTCTAAATCGAACCCGAACCCTAACCCGAACCCGAACCCTAACCCGAACCCTAACCCTAACCCTAACCCTAACCCGAACCCTAACACTAACACTAACCCTAACCCGAACCCTAAACCTAACCCGAACCCTACCCCTAACCCTAACCCTAAACCGAACCCTAACCCGAACCCTAACCCTAAACCTAACCCG
The DNA here is from genome assembly GCA_032313775.1 of Urocyon cinereoargenteus. NCBI lineage: Eukaryota > Metazoa > Chordata > Mammalia > Carnivora > Canidae > Urocyon > Urocyon cinereoargenteus. The sequence goes on along the minus strand of JAVLSZ010000059.1, from coordinate 2,143,763 downwards.
AACCCAAACCCTAACCCTAACCCTAACCCTAACCCGAACCCTAACCCTACCCCTAACCGGAACCCTAACCCTAACCCTAAACCGAACCCGAACCCTAAGCCTTTACCCGAATCCTAAACCTAACCCGAAACCTAACCCGAACCCTAAGCCTAACGCTAACCCCGAATCCGAACCCTAACCCTAACCCTAACCCTAACCCTAACCCTAACCCTAACACTAAACCTAACCCTAACCCTAAATCCTAACCCTAACCCGAACCCTAACCCTAACTCGAACACTAACCCTAACCCTAACCCGAACCCTAACCCTAACCCTAACCCTAACCTAACCCTAAAACGAACCCTAACCCTAAACCTAACCCTAACCCGAACCCTAACCCTAACCCTAACCCGAACCCTAACCCTAACCCAAACCCTAACCCTAACCCGAACCCGAACCCGAACACTAACCCTAACCCTAACCCTAACCGTAACCCTAACCCTAAACCAAACCCTAACCCAAACCTGAACCCTAACCCGAAACCGAACCCTAACCCTAACCCAAACCCGAAACCTAACCCTAACCCGAACCCGAACCCTAACCCTAAACCTAACCCTAACCCTAACCCTAACCCTAACCCTAACCCTAAAACCTAACCCTAACCCGAACCCTAACCCTCACACTAAACCTAACCCTAACCCGAACCCTAACCCTAAACCTAACCCTAAACCTAAACCTAACCCGAACCCTAACCCGATCCCTAACCCTAACCCTAACCCTAACACTAACCCTAACCCGAATCCTAACCCTAACCCTATCCCGAACCCTAACCCTAACCCGACCCTAACCCGAACCCTAACCCAAACCCTAACCCGAACCCTAACCCTAACCCTAACTCGAACCCTAACCCGAAACCTTGCCCTAATCCTAACGCGAACCCTAACCCTAACCCTAATCCAAACCGTAACCCGAACACTAACCCTAACCCTAACCCTAACCCTAACCCCTAACCCTAACCCGAACTCTAACCCTAACTCGAACACTAACCCCTAACCCTAACCCGAACCCGAACCCTAACCCGAACATGAACCCTAACCCTAACCCTAACCCGAACCCGAACCCTAACCCTAACCCGAACCCGAAACCGAACCCTAAACTTAACCCTATCCCGAACCCTAACCCTAACCCGAACCCTAACCCTAACACGAACCCGAACCCTAAGCCCTTACCCGAATCCTAAACCTAACCCGAACTCTAACCCGAACCCTAACCCCAAACCCGAAC
>JAVLSZ010000059.1:2097500-2102500 GCA_032313775.1 Urocyon cinereoargenteus | reverse complement strand
CCCGAACCCTAACCCTAACCCTAACCCTAACCCTAACCCTAATCCGAACCCTAACCCTAACCCTAACCCGAACCCGAACCCTAACCCGAACCAGAACCCTAACCCGAAACCTAACCCTAAACCGAACCCTAACCCGAACCCTAACCCTAACCCTAACCCGAAACCTAACCCTAACCCAAACCCTAACACTAACCCTAACCCTAACCCTAACCCTAACCCGAACCCTAACCCTAACCCGAACCCTAACACTAACCCCAACCCTAACCCGAACCCTAACCCAAACCCTAACCCTAAACCTAACCCGAACCCTAACCCTAACCCTAACCCTAACCCTAACCCGAACCCTAACCAAAACCCTAACCGGAACCCTAACCCTAACCCTAACCCGAACCCGAACCCTAAGCCCTTACCCGAATCCTAAACCTAACCCGAACCCTAACCGGAACCCTAACCCTAACCCTAACCCCGAATCCGAACCCTAACCCTAACCCTAACCCTAACCCTAACCCTATCCCGAACCCGATACCTAACCCTAACCCTAACCCTAACCCTAACCCTAACCCGACACCGAACCCTAACCCTAACCCGAACCCTAACCGTAACCCTAACACTAACCCTAACCTGAACCCTAAACCTAACCCTAACCCGAACCCTAACCCGAACCCTAACTCTAAACCTAACAAGAACCCTAACCCTAACCCCTAACCTTACCCTAAACCTAATCCTAACCCGAAACCTAACCCTAAACCTAACACTAACCCTAACCCGAACACGGACCCTAAACCGAACCCTACCCCTAACCCTAATCCGAACCCTAACCCTAACCCTAACACTAACCCTAACCCGAACCCGAACCCGAACCCTACCCCTAACCCTAACCCAAACCCGAACCCTAACCCGAACCCTAACACTAACCCTAACCCGAACCCTAACCTTAACCCAAACCCTAACCCTAACCCTAACCGAAACCTAACCCTAACCCTAACCCTAACCGGAACCTAACCCTAACCCGAACCCTAACCCTAACCCGAACCCGAACCCGAACCCTAACCCGAACCCGAACCCTAACCCTAAACCTAACCCTAAACCAAAACCTAACCCAAACCTGAACCCTAACCCGAACCCGAACCCTAACCCTAACCCGAACCCGAACCCTAACCCTAACCCGAACCCTAACCCTAACCCTAACCCGAACCCTAAACCTAACCCTAACCCGAACCCTAACCCTAATCCGAACCCTAACCCTAACCCTAACCCGAAACCTAACCCTAACCCTAACCCGAACCTTAAACCAAAACCTAACCCTAACCCTAACCCTAACCCGAACCCTAACCATAACCCTAACCCTAACCCGAACCCTAACACTAACCCTAACCCTAAATCGAACCCTAACCCTAACCCTAACGCTAACCCTAACCCTAACCCTAAAACCTAACCCTAACCCGAACCCTAACCCTAACCCTAACCCTAACCCTCAACCGAACGCTAACCCTAAACCTAACCCTAACCCTAAACCTAACCCGAACCCTAACCCGAACCCTAACCCGAACCCTGCTCTAACCCTAACCCTAACCCTAACCCTAATCCGAACCTAACCCTAACCCTAACCCGAACCCGAACCCTAACCCGAACCCGAACCCGAACCCTAACCCGAATCCTAACCCTAACCCTAACCCGAACCCTAACCCTAACCAGAACCCTAAACCGAACCCTAACCCGAACCCTAACCCGAACCCTAACCCTAACACTAACTCGAACCCTAACCCGAACCCTAGCCCTAATCCTAACCCGAACACTAACCCTAACCCTAACCCTAACCCTAACACCTAACCCTAACCCGAACCCTAACCCTAACTCGAACACTAACCCTAACCCGAACCCGAACCCTAACCGGAACCCTACCCCTAACCCTAATCCGAACCCTAACCCTAACCCTAACACTAACCCTAACGCGAACCCGAACCCTAAGCCTAACCCGAACCCGAACCCTAACCCTAACCCGAACCCTAACTCTAACACGAACCCTAACCCTAACCCAAACCCTAACCCGAACCCTAACCCGAACCCGAACCCGAAACCTAACCCTAACCCTAACCCGAACCCTAACCCTAACCCAAACCCTAAACCTAAACCTAACCCGAACCCTAACCCTAACCCTAACCCGAACCCTAAACCGAACCTTAACCCGAACCCTAACCCGAACCCTAACCCTAACACTAACTCGAACCCTAACCCGAACCCTAGCCCTAATCCTTCCCCGAACCCTAACCCTAACCCTAACCCAAAACCTAACCCGAACACTAACCCTAACCATAACCCTAACCCTAACCCTATCCCCTAACCCTAACCCGAACCCTAACCCTAACTCGAACACTAACCCTAACCCTAACCCGAACCCTAACCCTAACTCTAACCCTAAACCTAACCCGAACCCTAACCCTAAACCTAACCCTAACCCTAAACCTAACCCTAACCCTAACCCTAACTCGAACCGTAACTCGAACCCTAACCCTAACCCTAACCCGAACCCTAACCCTAACCCGGACGCTAACCCTAAACCTAACCCGAACCCGAACCCTAAATCGAAACCCACCCCTAACCCAAACCCGAACCCTAACCCTAACCCGAACCCGAACCCTAACCCTAACCCGAACCCTAACCCTAAACCTAACCCTAACCCTAAACCTAACCCTAACCCTAACCCTAACCCGAACCCTAACCCGAACCCTAACACTAACACTAACGCTAACCCGAAACCTAACCCTAACCCTAACCCGAAACCTAACACTAACACTAACCCGAACCCTAACCCTAACACTAACCCGAACCCTAAACCCTAACCCCAACCCAAACCCGAACCCTAACCCGAACCCGAAGCCTAACCCTAACCCGAACCCGAACCCTAACCCTACCCTTACCCTAACCCGAACCCTAACCCGAACTCTAACCCGAACCCTAACTCGAACCCTAACCTGAAACCTAGCCCTAATCCTAACCCGAACCCTAACCCTAACCCTAAACCAAACCCTAAACCGAACACTAACCCGAACCCTAAACCTAACCCTAACCCGAAACCTAACCCTAACCCAAACCCTAACACTAACCCTAACCCTAACCCTAACCCTAACCCGAACCCTAACCCTAACCCGAACCCTAACCCTAACCCTAACCCTAACCCGAACCCTAACCCGAACCCTAACCCTAAACCTAACCAGAAACCTAACCCTAACCCTAACCCTAACCCTAACCCGAACCCTAACCCTAACCCTATCCGGACCCTAACCCTAACACTAACCCGAACCCGAACCCTAAGCCCTTACCCGAAACCTAAACCTAACCCGAACCCTAACCGGAACCCTAACCCTAACCCTAACCCCGAATCCGAAACCTAACCCTAACCCTAACCTTAACCCTAACCCGAACCCGATACCTAACCATAACCCTAACCCTAACCCTAACCCGACACCGAACCCTAACCAAAACCCGAACCCTAACCGTAACCCTAACACTAACCCTAACCTGAACCCTAAACCTAACCCTAACCCGAAACCTAACCCGAACCATAACCCTAAACCTAACAAGAACCCTAACCGTAACCCCTAACCCTAACCCTAACCCTAATCCTAACCTGAAACCTAACCCTAAACCTAACACTAACCCTAACCCGAACCCGAACCCTAAACCGAACCCTACCCCTAACCCTAATCCGAAACCTAACCCTAACCCTAACACTAACCCTAACCCGAACCCGAACCCGAACCCTAACCCTAAACCAAACCCGAACCCTAACCCGAACCCTAACACTAACCCTAACCCGAACCCTAACCTTAACCCAAACCCTAACCCTAACCCTAAACCGAACTCTAACCCTAACCCTAACCCTAACCGGAACCTAACCCTAACCCGAACCCTAACCCTAACCCGAACCCGAACCCAAACCCTAACCCGAACCCGAACCCTAACCCTAAACCTAACCCTAAACCAAACCCTAACCCAAACCTGAACCCTAACCCGAACCCGAACCCTAACCCTAACCCTAACCCGAACCCGAACCCTAAACCTAACCCGAGCCCTAACCCTAACCCTAACCCGAACCCTAAACCTAACCCTAACCCGAACCCTAACCCTAATCCGAACCCTAACCCTAACCCTAACCCGAATCCTAACCCTAACCCTAACCCGAACCCTAACCCGAACCATAACCCTAACCCTAACCCTAACCCTAACCCGAACCCTAACCCTTAACCTAACCCTAACCCAAACACTAACCCTAAAACTAACCCTAACCCTAAAACCTAACCCTAACCCGAACCCTAACCCTAACCCTAACCCTAACCCTCAACCGAACGCTAACCCTAAACCTAACCCTAACCCTAACCCTAACCCGAACACTAACCCGAACCCTAACCCGAACCCTGCTCTAACCCTAACCCTAACCCTAACCCTAATCCGAACCCTAACCCTAAACCTAAACCGAACCCGAACCATAACCCGAACCCGAACCCTAACCCGAATCCTAACCCTAACCCTAACCCGAACCCTAACCCTAACCCGAACCCTAACCCGAACCGTAACCCGAACCCTAACCCGAACCCTAACCCTAACACTAACTCGAACCCTAACCCGAACCCTAGCCCTAATCCTAACCCGAACCCTAACCCTAACCCTAACCCAAACCCTAACCCGAACACTAACCCTAACCATAACCCTAACCCTAACCCTAACCCCTAACCCTAACCCGAACCCTAACCCTAACTCGAACACTAACCCTAACCCTAACCCGAACCCTAACCCTAAACCTAACCCTAAACCTAACCCGAACCCTAACCCTAAACCTAACCCTAACCCTAAAACTAACCCTAACCCTAACCCTAACCCGAACCCTAACCCGAACACTAAACCTAACCCTAACCCTAACCCGAACCCTAACCCTAACCCGAACCCTAACCCTAAAACTAACCCGAACCCGAACCCTAAACCGAAACCTACCCCTAACCCAA
>JAVLSZ010000059.1:2012500-2040000 GCA_032313775.1 Urocyon cinereoargenteus | reverse complement strand
TAACCCTAACACTAACCCTAACACTAAAACCTAACCCTAACCCGAACCCTAACCCTAACCCTAACCCTAACCCTCAACCGAACGCTAACCCTAAACCTAACCCTAACCCTAACCCTAACCCGAACCCTAACCCGAACCCTAACTGGAACCCTGCTCTAACCCTAACCCTAACCCTAACCCTAATCCGAAATCTAACCCTAACCCTAACCCGAACCCGAACCCTAACCCGAACCCGAACCCTAACCCGAATCCTAATCCTAACCCTAACCCGAACCCTAACCCTAACCCGAACCCTAACCCGAACCCTAACCCGAACCCTAAACCTAACACTAACTCGAACCCTAACCCGAACCCTAGCCCTAATCCTAACCCGAACCCTAACCCTAACCCTAACCCTAAAACCTAACCCTAACCCGAACACTAATCCTAACCATAACCCTAACCCTAACCCTAAACCTAACCCAACCCGAACCATAACCCTAACTCTAACACTAATCCTAACCCGAACCCGAACCCTAAACCGAACCCTACCCCTCACCCTAATCCGAACCATAACCCTAACCCTAACAATAACCCTAACCCGAACCCGAACCCGAACCCTAACCTTAACCCGAACCCGAACCCTAACCCTAACCCGTACCCTAACCCTAACACTAAGCCGAACCCTAACCCGAACCCTAACCCTAACCCTAACCCGAACCCTAACCCTAACCCAAACCCTAACCCTAACCCGAACCCTAACCCTAACCCTAACCGGAACCTAACCCTAACCCGAACCCTAACCCTAACACGAACCCGAACCCGAACCCTAACCTGAACCCGAACCCTAAACCTAAACCTAACCCTAACCCAAACCCTAACCCAAACCTGAACCCTAACCCGAACCCGAACCCGAACCCTAACCATAACCCGAACCCGAACCCGATCCCTACCCATAACCCTAACCCGAACCCTAACCCGAACCCTAACCCTAACCCGAACCCGAACCCTAAGCCCTTACCCGAATCCTAACCCTAACCCGAACCCTAACCAGAATCCTAACCCTAACCCCGAACCCGAACCCTAACCCTAATCCTAACCCTAACCCGAACCCGAACCCTAACCCTAACCCTAACCTGACACCTAACCCGAACCCTAACACGAACCGTAACCCTAACCCTAACCCTAACCCTAACCCTAACCCGAACCCTAACCCTAACCCGAACCCTAACACTAACCGTAACCGTAACCCTAAAACTAACCCCTAATCCTAACTCTAACCCTATCCCTAACCCTAACCCTAAAACCTAACCCTAACCCAAACCCTAACCTTAACCCTAACCCTAACCCTAACCCGAACCCTAAACCTAAACCTAATCCTAAACCTAACCCTAACCCGAACCCTAACCCGAACCCTAACCCGACCCCTAACCCTAACCCTAACCCTAACCCTAACCCTAATCCGAACCCTAACCCTAACCCTAACAGAACACGAACCCTAACCCGAACCCGAACCCTAACCCGAAACCTAACCCTAACCCTAACCCGAACCCGAACCCTTACCCTAAACCGAACCCTAACCCGAACCCTAACCCTAAACCTAACCCTAACCCGAACCCTAACCCAAACCCGAACCCTATCCCTAAACCTAACCCTAACCCGAACCCTAACCCGTACCCTAACCCTAACCCTAACCCGAACCCTAACCCTAAACCTAACCGGAACCCTAACCCTAAACCTAACCCGAACCAGAACCCTAAGCCCTTACCCGAATCCTAAACCTAACCCGAACCCTAACCCAAACCCTAACTCTAACCCTAACCCCGAATCCGAACCCTAACCCTAACCTTAACCCTAACCCTAATCCGAACCCGAACCCTAACCCTAACCCTAACCCTAAACCGAAACCGAACACTAACCCTAACCCGGACCCTAACCGTAACCCTAACACTAACCCTCACCCGAATCCTAAACCTAACCCTAACCCGAACCCTAACCCTAACCCTAACCCTAAACCTAACCCGAAACCTAACCCTAACCCTAACCCCTAACCCTAAACCTAACCCTAACCCGAACCATAACCCTAACTCTAACACTAATCCTAACCCGAACCCGAACCCTAAACCGAACCCTACCCCTCACCCTAATCCGAACCATAACCCTAACCCTAACACTAACCCTAACCCGAACCCGAACCCGAACCCTAACCCTAACCCGAACCCGAACCCTAACCCGAACCCTAACTCTAACCCTAACCCGAACCCTAACCCTAACCCAAACCCTAACCCTAACCCTAACCCGAACCCTAACCCTAACCCTAACCGGAACCTAACCCTAACCCGAACCCTAACCCTAACACGAACCCGAACCCGAACCCTAACCTGAACCCGAACCCTAAACCTAAACCTAACCCTAACCCAAACCCTAACCCAAACCTGAACCCTAACCCGAACCCGAACCCGAACCCTAACCATAACCCGAACCCGAACCCGATCCCTACCCATAACCCTAACCCGAACCCTAACCCTAACCCGAACCCTAACCCTAACCCGAACCCGAACCCTAAGCCCTTACCCGAATCCTAACCCTAACCCGAACCCTAACCAGAATCCTAACACTAACCCCGAACCCGAACCCTAACCCTAATCCTAACCCTAACCCGAACCCGAACCCTAACCCTAACCCTAACCTGACACCTAACCCGAACCCTAACACGAACCCTAACCCTAACCCTAACCCTAACCCTAACCCGAACCCTAACCCTAACCCGAACCCTAACACTAACCGTAACCGTAACCCTAAAACTAACCCCTAACCCTAACTCTAACCCTATCCCAAACCCTAACCCTAAAACCTAACCCTAACCCAAACCCTAACCTTAACCCTAACCCTAACCCTAACCCGAACCCTAAACCTAAACCTAATCCTAACCCTAACCCTAACCCGAACCCTAACCCGAACCCTAACCCGAACCCGAACCCTAACCCTTACCCTAACCCTAACCCTAACCCTAATCCGAACCCTAACCCTAACCCTAACAGAACACGAACCCTAACCCGAACCCGAACCCTAACCCGAAACCTAACCCTAACCCTAACCCGAACCCGAACCCTTACCCTAAACCGAACCCTAACCCGAACCCTAACCCTAAACCTAACCCTAACCCGAACTCTAACCCAAACCCGAACCCTATCCCTAAACCTAACCCTAACCCGAACCCTAACCCGTACCCTAACCCTAACCCTAACCCGAACCCTAACCCTAAACCTAACCGGAACCCTAACCCTAAACCTAACCCGAACCAGAACCCTAAGCCCTTACCCGAATCCTAAACCTAACCCGAACCCTAACCCGAACCCTAACTCTAACCCTAACCCCGAATCCGAACCCTAACCCTAACCTTAACCCTAACCCTAATCCGAACCCGAACCCTAACCCTAACCCTAACCCTAACCCGACACCGAACCCTAACCCTAACCCGGACCCTAACCGTAACCCTAACACTAACCCTCACCCGAACCCTAAACCTAACCCTAACCCGAACCCTAACCCTAACCCTAACCCTAAACCTAACCCGAAACCTAACCCTAACCCTAACCCCTAACCCTAAACCTAACCCTAACCCGAACCATAACCCTAACTCTAACGCTAATCCTAACCCGAACCCGAACCCTAAACCGAACCCTACCCCTCACCCTAATCCGAACCATAACCCTAACCCTAACACTAACCCTAACCCGAACCCGAACCCGAACCCTAACCCTAACCCGAACCCGAACCCTAACCCTAACCCGTACCCTAACCCTAACCCTAAGCCGAACCCTAACCCGAACCCTAACCCTAACCCTAACCCGAACCCTAACCCTAACCCAAACCCTAACCCTAACCCGAACCCGAACCCTAACCCTAACCCTAACCGGAACCTAACCCTAACCCGAACCCTAACCCTAACATGAACCCGAACCCGAACCCTAACCTGAACCCGAACCCTAAACCTAAAACTAACCCTAACCCAAAACCTAACCCAAACCTGAACCCTAACCCGAACCCGAACCCGAACCCTAACCATAACCCGAACCCGAACCCGATCCCTACCCATAACCCTAACCCGAACCCTAACCCTAACCCGAACCCTAACCCTAACCCGAACCCGAACACTAACCCTAAACCTAACCCTAACCCGAACCCGAACCCTAACCCTAACACTAAGCCTAACCCGACACCGAACCCTAACCCTAACCCGGACCCTAACCGTAACCCTAACACTAACCCTCACCCGAACCCTAAACCTAACCCTAACCCGAACCCTAACCCTAACCCTAACCCTAAACCTAACCAGAAACCTAACCCTAACACTAACCCCTAACCCTAACCCTAACCCTAACCCTAACCCGAACCCTAACCCTAACTCTAACACTAATCCTAACCCGAACCCGAACCCTAAACCGAACCCTACCCCTAACCCTAATCCGAACCCTAACCCTAACCCTAACACTAACCCTAACCCGAACCCGAACCCGAACCCTAACCCTAACCCGAACCTGAACCCTTACCCTAACCCGTACCCTAACCCTAACCCTAACCCTAACCCTAACCCGAACCCTAACCCTAACCCGAACCCGAACCCTAACCCTAACCCGAACCCTAAACCTAACCCTAACCCGAACCCTAAACCTAACCCTAACACGAACCCTAACCCTAACCCGAACCCTAACCCTAACCCTAACCCGAATCCTAACCCTAACCCTAACCCGAACCCTAACCCGAACCCTAAACCTAACCCTAACCCTAACCCGACCCTAACACTAACCCTAACCCGAACCCTAACCCTAACCCTAAACCTAACCCAAACTCGAACCCTAACCCTAACCCTAACCGAACCCTAAACCTAACCCTAACCCTAACACTAACCCGAATCCTAACCCTAATCCTAAACCTAGCCCTAACACTAACGCGAACCCTAACCCTAACCCGAACCCTAACCCTAACCCTAACCCTAACCCTAACCCGAACCCTAACCCTAAACCTAACCTTAAACCTAACCCTAACCCTAACCCTAAAGCCTAACCCTAACCCAAATCCTAACCTAACCCTAAACCTAACCCGAACCCTAACCCTAAACCTAACCCTAACCCTACACCGAACCCTAACCCGAACCCTAACCCGAACCCTAACTCTAACCCTAACCCTAACCCTAACCCTAATCCGAACCCTAACCCTAACCCTAACCCGAACCCGAACCCTAACCCGAACCCGAACCCTAACCCGAATCCTAACCCTAACCCTAACCCGAGCCCTAACCATAACCCGAATCCTAACCCTAACCCTAACCCGAACCCTAACCCTAACCCGAACCCTAACCCGAACCCTAACCCTAAATCTAACCCTAACCCGAACCCGAACCCTAACCCTAACCCGTACCCTAACTCTAACCCTAACCCGAACCCTAACCCGAAACCTAACCCTAACCCTAACCCGAACCCTAACCCTAACCCAAACCCTAACCCTAACCCTAACCCGAGCCCTAACCCTAACCCTAACCGGAACCTAACCCTAACCCGAACCCTATCCCTAACACGAACCCGAACCCGAACCATAACCCGAACCCGAACCCTAACACTAAACCTAACCCTAACCCAAACCCTAACCCAAACTTGAACCCTACCCGAACCCGAACCCTAACCCTAACCCGAACCATAACCCTAACCCTAACCCGAACCCTAAACCTAACCCTAACCCGAACCCTAACCCTAACCCGAACCCTAACCCTAACCCTAACCCGAATCCTAACCCTAACCCTAACCCGAACCCTAACCCGAACCATAAACCTAACCCTAACCCTAAACCGAACCCTAACCGGAACCCTAACCCGAACCCTACCCTAACCCTAACTCGAACCCTAACCCAAAACCTAGCTCTAATCCTAACCAGAACCCTAACCCTAACCCTAACACAAACCCTAACCCGAACCCTAACCCTAACCCTAACCCTATCCCGAACACTAACCCTAACCCTAACCCTAACACCTAACCCGAACACGAACCCGAACCCTATCCCGAACCCGAACCCTAACCTTACCCCGAACACGAACCCCAACCATAACCCTAACCCTAACCCGAACCCTAACCCTAACCCTAACCCTAACCCGAACACTAACCCTAACCCTAACCCTAACCCTAACCCTAACCCCTAACCCTAACCCGAACCCTAACCCTAACTCGAACACTAACCCTAACCCTAACCCGAAACCTAACCCTAACCCTAACCCGAAACCGAACCCTAACCCGAAACCTAACCCTAACCCTAACCTAACCCGAACCCTAACCCTTACCCGAACCCTAACACTAACCCTAACCCGAACCCGAAACCTACACCGAAACCTCACCCTAACCCTAACCCGAACCCTAACCCTAACCCGAACCCGAACACTAACCCTAACCCGAACCCTAACCCGAACCCTAACCCGAACCCTAAACCTAACACTAACCCTAACCCGAACCCTAACCCTAAACCTAAACCGAACCCGAACCCTAACCCGAACCCGAACCCTAACCCGAACCCTAACCCTAACCCGAAACCTAACCCTAACCCGAACCCTAACCTGATTCCTAACCCTAACCCTAACCCGAACCCAAACCCGAACCCTAACCCGAAACCTAACCCTAACCATAACTCGAACCCTAACCCTAACCCTAACCTGAACCCTAACCCAACCCAAACCCTATCCCTAACCCTAAACCTAACCCTAACCCGAACCCTAACCCAAACCCGAACCCTATCCCTAAACCTAACCCTAACCCGAACCCTAACCCGTACCCTAACCCTAACCCTAACCCGAACCCTAAACCTAAACCTAACCGGAACCCTAACCCTAAACCTAACCCGAACCAGAACCCTAAGCCCTTACCCGAATCCTAAACCTAACCCGAACCCTAACCCGAACCCTAACTCTAACCCTAACCCCGAATCCGAACCCTAACCCTAACCTTAACCCTAACCCTAATCCGAACCCGAACACTAACCCTAACCCTAACCCTAACCCGACACCGAACCCTAACCCTAACCCGGACCCTAACCGTAACCCTAACACTAACCCTCACCCGAACCCTAAACCTAACCCTAACCCGAACCCTAACCCTAACCCTAACCCTAAACCTAACCCGAAACCTAACCCTAACCCTAACCCCTAACCCTAAACCTAACCCTAACCCGAACCATAACCCTAACTCTAACACTAATCCTAACCCGAAACCGAACCCTAAACCGAACCCTACCCCTCACCCTAATCCGAACCATAACCCTAACCCTAACACTAACCCTAACCCGAACCCGAACCCGAACCCTAACCCTAACTCGAACCCGAACCCTAATCCTAACCCGTACCCTAACCCTAACACTAAGCCGAACCCTAACCCGAACCCTAACCCTAACCCTAACCCGAACCCTAACCCTAACCCAAACCCTAACCCTAACCCTAACCCGAACCCTAACCCTAACCCTAACCGGAACCTAACCCTAACCCGAACCCTAACCCTAACACGAACCCGAACCCGAACCCTAACCTGAACCCGAACCTTAAACCTAAACCTAACCCTAACCCAAACCCTAACCCAAACCTGAACCCTAACCCGAACCCGAACCCGAACCCTAACCATAAACCGAACCCGAACCCGATCCCTACCCATAACCCTAACCCGAACCCTAACCCTAACCCGAACCCTAACCCTAACCCGAACCCGAACCCTAAGCCCTTACCCGAATCCTAACCCTAACCCGAACCCTAACCAGAATCCTAACCCTAACCCCGAACCCGAACCCTAACCCTAATCCTAACCCTAACCCGAACCCGAACCCTAACCCTAACCCTAACCTGACACCTAACCCGAACCCTAACACGAACCCTAACCCTAACCCTAACCCTAACCCTAACCCTAACCCGAACCCTAACCCTAACCCGAACCCTAACACTAACCGTAACCGTAACCCTAAAACTAACCCCTAATCCTAACTCTAACCCTATCCCTAACCCTAACCCTAAAACCTAACCCTAACCCAAACCCTAACCTTAACCCTAACCCTAACCCTAACCCGAACCCTAAACCTAAACCTAATCCTAAACCTAACCCTAACCCGAACCCTAACCCGAACCCTAACCCGAACCCTAACCCTAACCCTAACCCTAAACCTAACGCTAATCCGAACCCTAACCCTAACCCTAACAGAACACGAACCCTAACCCGAACCCGAACCCTAACCCGAAACCTAACCCTAACCCTAACCCGAACCCGAACCCTTACCCTAAACCGAACCCTAACCCGAACCCTAACCCTAAACCTAACCCTAACCCGAACCCTAACCCGTACCCTAACCCTAACCCTAACCTGAACCCTAACCCTAAACCTAACCGGAACCCTAACCCTAAACCTAACACGAACCAGAACCCTAAGCCCTTACCCGAATCCTAAACCTAACCCGAACCCTAACCCAAACCCTAACTCTAACCCTAACCCCGAATCCGAACCCTAACCCTAACCTTAACCCTAACCCTAATCCGAACCCGAACCCTAACCCTAACCCTAACCCTAACCCGAAACCGAACCCTAACCCTAACCCGGACCCTAACCTTAACCCTAACACTAACCCTCACCCGAACCCTAAACCTAACCCTAACCCGAAACCTAACCCTAAACCTAACCCTAAACCTAACCCGAAACCTAACCCTAACCCTAACCCCTAACCCTAAACCTAACCCTAACCCGAACCATAACCCTAACTCTAACACTAATCCTAACCCGAACCCGAACCCTAAACCGAACCCTACCCCTCACCCTAATCCGAACCATAACCCTAACCCTAACACTAACCCTAACCCGAACCCGAACCCGAACCCTAACCCTAACCCGAACCCGAACCCGAACCCTAACCCGTACCCTAACCCTAACCCTAAGCCGAACCCTAACCCGAACCCTAACCCTAACCCTAACCCGAACCCTAACCCTAACCCAAACCCTAACCCTAACCCTAACCCGAACCCTAACCCTAACCCTAACCGGAACCTAACCCTAACCCGAACCCTAACCCTAACACGAACCCGAACCCGAACCCTAACCTGAACCCGAACCCTAAACCTAAACCTAACCCTAACCCAAACCCTAACCCAAACCTGAACCCTAACCCGAACCCGAACCCGAACCCTAACCATAACCCGAACCCGAACCCGATCCCTACCCATAACCCTAACCCGAACCCTAACCCTAACCCGAACCCTAACCCTAACCCGAACCCGAACCCTAAGCCCTTACCCGAATCCTAACCCTAACCCGAACCCTAACGAGAATCCTAACACTAACCCCGAACCCGAACCCTAACCCTAATCCTAACCCTAACCCGAACCCGAACCCTAACCCTAACCCTAACCTGACACCTAACCCGAACCCTAACACGAACCCTAACCCTAACCCTAACCCTAACCCTAACCCTAACCCTAACCCGAACCCTAACCCTAACCCGAACCCTGACACTAACCGTAACCGTAACCCTAAAACTAACCCCTAACCCTAACTCTAACCCTATCCCTAACCCTAACCCTAAAACCTAACCCTAACCCAAACCCTAACCTTAACCCTAACCCTAACCCTAACCCGAACCCTAAACCTAAACCTAATCCTAACCCTAACCCTAACCCGAAACCTAACCCGAACCCTAACCCGAACCCTAACCCTTACCCTAACCCTAACCCTAACCCTAATCCGAACCCTAACCCTAACCCTAACAGAACACGAACCCTAACCCGAACCCTAACCCTAACACGAACCCGAACCCGAACCCTAACCTGAACCCTAACCCGAACCCTAACCCGTACCCTAACCCTAACCCTAAACCGAACCCTAAACCTAAACCTAACCGGAACCCTAACCCTAAACCTAACACGAACCAGAACCCTAAGCCCTTACCCGAATCCTAAACCTAACCCGAACCCTAACCCAAACCCTAACTCTAACCCTAACCCCGAATCCGAACCCTAACCCTAACCTTAACCCTAACCCTAATCCGAACCCGAACCCTAACCCTAACCCTAACCCTAACCCTAATCCGAACCCGAACCCTAACCCTAACCCTAACCCTAACCCTAACCCGAAAGCCTAACCCTAACCCAAATCCTAACCTAACCCTAAACCTAACCCGAACCCTAACCCTAAACCTAACCCTAAACCTACACCGAACCCTAACCCGAACCCTAACCCGAACCCTAACTCTAACCCTAACCCTAACCCTAACCCTAATCCGAACCCTAACCCTAACCCTAACCCGAACCCGAACCCTAACCCGAACCCGAACCCTAACCCGAATCCTAACCCTAACCCTAACCCGAGCCCTAACCATAACCCGAATCCTAACCCTAACCCTAACCCGAACCCTAACCCTAACCCGAACCCTAACCCGAACCCTAACCCTAAATCTAACCCTAACCCGAACCCGAACCCTAACCCTAACCCGTACCCTAACTCTAACCCTAACCCGAACCCTAACCCGAACCCTAACCCTAACCCTAACCCGAACCCTAACCCTAACCCAAACCCTAACCCTAACCCTAACCCGAGCCCTAACCCTAACCCTAACCGGAACCTAACCCTAACCCGAACCCTATCCCTAACACGAACCCGAACCCGAACCATAACCCGAACCCGAACCCTAACACTAAACCTAACCCTAACCCAAACCCTAACCCAAACTTGAACCCTACCCGAACCCGAACCCTAACCGTAACCCGAACCATAACCCTAACCCTAACCCGAACCCTAAACCTAACCCTAACCCGAACACTAACCCTAACCCGAACCCTAACCCTAACCCTAACCCGAATCCTAACCCTAACCCTAACCCGAACCCTAACCCGAACCATAAACCTAACCCTAACCCTAAACCGAACCCTAACCGGAACCCTAACCCGAACCCTACCCTAACCCTAACTCGAACCCTAACCCGAAACCTAGCTCTAATCCTAACCCGAACCCTAACCCTAACCCTAACACAAACCCTAACCCGAACCCTAACCCTAACCCTAACCCTATCCCGAACACTAACCCTAACCCTAACCCTAACACCTAACCCGAACACGAACCCGAACCCTATACCGAACCCGAACCCTAACCTTACCCCGAACACGAACCCAAACCATAACCCTAACCCTAACCCGAACCCTAACCCTAACCCTAACCCTAACCCGAACACTAACCCTAACCCTAACCCTAACCCTAACCCTAACCCCTAACCCTAACCCGAACCCTAACCCTAACTCGAACACTAACCCTAACCCTAACCCGAAACCTAACCCTAACCCTAACCCGAAACCGAACCCTAACCCGAAACCTAACCCTAACCCTAACCCTAACCCGAACCCTAACCCTTACCCGAACCCTAACACTAACCCTAACCCGAACCCGAAACCTACACCGAAACCTAACCCTAACCCTAACCCGAACCCTAACCCTAACCCGAACCCGAACACTAACCCTAACCCGAACCCTAACCCGAACGCTAACCCGAACCCTAAACCTAACCCTAACCCTAACCCTAACCCGAACCCTAACCCTAAACCTAAACCGAACCCGAACCCTAACCCGAACCCGAACCCTAACCCGAACCCTAACCCTAACCCGAAACCTAACCCTAACCCGAACCCTAACCTGATTCCTAACCCTAACCCTAACCCGAACCCAAACCCGAACCCTAACCCGAAACCTAACCCTAACCATAACTCGAACCCTAACCCTAACCCTAACCTGAACCCTAACCCAACCCAAACCCTATCCCTAACCCTAAACCTAACCCTAACCCGAACCCTAACCCAAACCCGAACCCTATCCCTAAACCTAACCCTAACCCGAACCCTAACCCGTACCCTAACCCTAACCCTAACCCGAACCCTAAACCTAAACCTAACCGGAACCCTAACCCTAAACCTAACCCGAACCAGAACCCTAAGCCCTTACCCGAATCCTAAACCTAACCCGAACCCTAACCCGAACCCTAACTCTAACCCTAACCCCGAATCCGAACCCTAACCCTAACCTTAACCCTAACCCTAATCCGAACCCGAACACTAACCCTAACCCTAACCCTAACCCGACACCGAACCCTAACCCTAACTCGGACCCTAACCGTAACCCTAACACTAACCCTCACCCGAACCCTAAACCTAACCCTAACCCGAACCCTAACCCTAACCCTAACCCTAAACCTAACCCGAAACCTAACCCTAACCCTAACCCCTAACCCTAAACCTAACCCTAACCCGAACCATAACCCTAACTCTAACACTAATCCTAACCCGAAACCGAACCCTAAACCGAACCCTACCCCTCACCCTAATCCGAACCATAACCCTAACCCTAACACTAACCCTAACCCGAACCTGAACCCGAACCCTAACCCTAACTCGAACCCGAACCCTAACCCTAACCCGTACCCTAACCCTAACACTAAGCCGAACCCTAACCCGAACCCTAACCCTAACCCTAACCAGAACCCTAACCCTAACCCAAACCCTAACCCTAACCCTAACCCGAACCCTAACCCTAACCCTAACCGGAACCTAACCCTAACCCGAACCCTAACCCTAACACGAACCCGAACCCGAACCCTAACCTGAACCCGAACCTTAAACCTAAACCTAACCCTAACCCAAACCCTAACCCAAACCTGAACCCTAACCCGAACCCGAACCCGAACCCTAACCATAACCCGAACCCGAACCCGATCCCTACCCATAACCCTAACCCGAACCCTAACCCTAACCCGAACCCTAACCCTAACCCGAACCCGAACCCTAAGCCCTTACCCGAATCCTAAACCTAACCCGAACCCTAACCAGAATCCTAACCCTAACCCCGAACCCGAACCCAAACCCTAATCCTAACCCTAACCCGAACCCGAACCCTAACCCTAACCCTAACCTGACACCTAACCCGAACCCTAACACGAACCCTAACCCTAACCCTAACCCTAACCCTAACCCTAACCCTAACCCGAACCCTAACCCTAACCCGAACCCTAACACTAACCGTAACCGTAACCCTAAAACTAACCCCTAACCCTAACTCTAACCCTATCCCTAACCCTAACCCTAAAACCTAACCCTAACCCAAACCCTAACCTTAACCCTAACCCTAACCCTAACCCGAACCCTAAACCTAAACCTAATCCTAAACCTAACCCTAACCCGAACCCTAACCCGAACCCTAACCCGAACCCTAACCCTAACCCTAACCCTAACCCTAACCCTAATCCGAACCCTAACCCTAACCCTAACAGAACACGAACCCTAACCCGAACCCGAACCCTAACCCGAAACCTAACCCTAACCCTAACCCGAACCCGAACCCTTACCCTAAACCGAACCCTAACCCGAACCCTAACCCTAAACCTAACCCTAACCCGAACCCTAACCCAAACCCGAACCCTATCCCTAAACCTAACCCTAACCCGAACCCTAACCCGTACCCTAACCCTAACCCTAACCCGAACACTAACCCTAAACCTAACCGGAACCCTAACCCTAAACCTAACCCGAACCAGAACCCTAAGCCCTTACCCGAATCCTAAACCTAACCCGAACCCTAACCCAAACCCTAACTCTAACCCTAACCCCGAATCCGAACCCTAACCCTAACCTTAACCCTAACCCTAATCCGAACCCGAACCCTAACCCTAACCCTAACCCTAACCCGAAACCGAACCCTAACCCTAACCCGGACCCTAACCTTAACCCTAACACTAACCCTCACCCGAACCCTAAACCTAACCCTAACCCGAAACCTAACCCTAAACCTAACCCTAAACCTAACCCGAAACCTAACCCTAACCCTAACCCCTAACCCTAAACCTAACCCTAACCCGAACCATAACCCTAACTCTAACACTAATCCTAACCCGAACCCGAACCCTAAACCGAACCCTACCCCTCACCCTAATCCGAACCATAACCCTAACCCTAACACTAACCCTAACCCGAACCCGAACCCGAACCCTAACCCTAACCCGAACCCGAACCCGAACCCTAACCCGTACCCTAACCCTAACCCTAAGCCGAACCCTAACCCGAACCCTAACCTTAACCCTAACCCGAACCCTAACCCTAACCCAAACCCTAACCCTAACCCTAACCCGAACCCTAACCCTAACCCTAACCGGAACCTAACCCTAACCCGAACCCTAACCCTAACACAAACCCGAACCCGAACCCTAACCTGAACCCGAACCCTAAACCTAAACCTAACCCTAACCCAAACCCTAACCCAAACCTGAACCCTAACCCGAACCCGAACCCGAACCCTAACCATAACCCGAACCCGAACCCGATCCCTACCCATAACCCTAACCCGAACCCTAACCCTAACCCGAACCCGAACCCTAAGCCCTTACCCGAATCCTAACCCTAACCCGAACCCTAACGAGAATCCTAACACTAACCCCGAACCCGAACCCTAACCCTAATCCTAACCCTAACCCGAACCCGAACCCTAACCCTAACCCTAACCTGACACCTAACCCGAACCCTAACACGAACCCTAACCCTAACCCTAACCCTAACCCTAACCCGAACCCTAACCCTAACCCGAACCCTGACACTAACCGTAACCGTAACCCTAAAACTAACCCCTAACCCTAACTCTAACCCTATCCCTAACCCTAACCCTAAAACCTAACCCTAACCCAAACCCTAACCTTAACCCTAACCCTAACCCTAACCCGAACCCTAAACCTAAACCTAATCCTAACCCTAACCCTAACCCGAACCCTAACCCGAACCCTAACCCGAACCCTAACCCTTACCCTAACCCTAACCCTAACCCTAATCCGAACCCTTACCCTAACCCTAACAGAACACGAACCCTAACCCGAACCCGAACCCTAACCCGAAACCTAACCCTAAACCTAACCCTAACCCGAACTCTAACCCAAACCCGAACCCTATCCCTAAACCTAACCCTAACCCGAACCCTAACCCATACCCTAACCCTAACCCTAACCCGAACCCTAACCCTAAACCTAACCGGAACCCTAACCCTAAACCTAACCCGAACCAGAACCCTAAGCCCTTACCCGAATCCTAAACCTAACCCGAACCCTAACCCGAACCCTAACTCTAACCCTAACCCCGAATCCGAACCCTAACCCTAACCTTAACCCTAACCCTAATCCGAACCCGAACCCTAACCCTAACCCTAACCCTAACCCGACACTGAACCCTAACCCTAACCCGGACCCTAACCGTAACCCTTACACTAACCCTCACCCGAACCCTAAACCTAACCCTAAACCGAACCCTAACCCTAACCCTAACCCTAAACCTAACCCGAAACCTAACCCTAACCCCTAACCCTAAACCTAACCCTAACCCGAACCATAACCCTAACTCTAACGCTAATCCTAACCCGAACCCGAACCCTAAACCGAACCCTACCCCTCACCCTAATCCGAACCATAACCCTTACCCTAACACTAACCCTAACCCGAACCCGAACCCGAACCCTAACCCTAACCCTAACCCGTACCCTAACCCTAACCCTAAGCCGAACCCTAACCCGAACCCTAACCCTAACCCTAACCCGAACCCTAACCCTAACCCAAACCCTAACCCTAACCCTAACCCGAACCCTAACCCTAACCCTAACCGGAACCTAACCCTAACCCGAACCCTAACCCTAACACGAACCCGAACCCGAACCCTAACCTGAACCCGAACCCTAAACCTAAACCTAACCCTAACCCAAACCCTAACCCAAACCTGAACCCTAACCCGAACCCGAACCCGAACCCTAACCATAACCCGAACCCGAACCCGATCCCTACCCATAACCCTAACCCGAACCCTAACCCTAACCCGAACCCTAACCCTAACCCGAACCCGAACCCTAAGCCCTTACCCGAATCCTAACCCTAACCCGAACCCTAACGAGAATCCTAACACTAACCCCGAACCCGAACCCTAACCCTAATCCTAACCCTAACCCGAACCCGAACCCTAACCCTAACCCTAACCTGACACCTAACCCGAACCCTAACACGAACCCTAACCCTAACCCTAACCCTAACCCTAACCCTAACCCGAACCCTAACCCTAACCCGAACCCTGACACTAACCGTAACCGTAACCCTAAAACTAACCCCTAACCCTAACTCTAACCCTATCCCTAACCCTAACCCTAAAACCTAACCCTAACCCAAACCCTAACCTTAACCCTAACCCTAACCCTAACCCGAACCCTAAACCTAAACCTAATCCTAACCCTAACCCTAACCCGAACCCTAACCCGAACCCTAACCCGAACCCTAACCCTTACCCTAACCCTAACCCTAACCCTAATCCGAACCCTAACCCTAACCCTAACAGAACACGAACCCTAACCCGAACCCGAACCCTAACCCGAAACCTAACCCTAACCCTAACCCGAACCCGAACCCTTACCCTAAACCGAACCCTAACCCGAACCCTAACCCTAAACCTAACCCTAACCCGAACTCTAACCCAAACCCGAACCCTATCCCTAAACCTAACCCTAACCCGAACCCTAACCCATACCCTAACCCTAACCCTAACCCGAACCCTAACCCTAAACCTAACCGGAACCCTAACCCTAAACCTAACCCGAACCAGAACCCTAAGCCCTTACCCGAATCCTAAACCTAACCCGAACACTAACCCGAACCCTAACTCTAACCCTAACCCCGAATCCGAACCCTAACCCTAACCTTAACCCTAACCCTAATCCGAACCCGAACCCTAACCCTAACCCTAACCCTAACCCGACACTGAACCCTAACCTTAACCCGGACCCTAACCGTAACCCTAACACTAACCCTCACCCGAACCCTAAACCTAACCCTAAACCGAACCCTAACCCTAACCCTAACCCTAAACCTAACCCGAAACCTAACCCTAACCCCTAACCCTAAACCTAACCCTAACCCGAACCATAACACTAACTCTAACGCTAATCCTAACCCGAACCCGAACCCTAAACCGAACCCTACCCCTCACCCTAATCCGAACCATAACCCTTACCCTAACACTAACCCTAACCCGAACCCGAACCCGAACCCTAACCCTAACCCTAACCCGTACCCTAACCCTAACCCTAAGCCGAACCCTAACCCGAACCCTAACCCTAACCCTAACCCGAACCCTAACCCTAACCCAAACCCTAACCCTAACCCTAACCCGAACCCTAACCCTAACCCTAACCGGAACCTAACCCTAACCCGAACCCTAACCCTAACACGAACCCGAACCCGAACCCTAACCTGAACCCGAACCCTAAACCTAAACCTAACCCTAACCCAAAACCTAACCCAAACCTGAACCCTAACCCGAACCCGAACCCGAACCCTAACCATAACCCGAACCCGAACCCGATCCCTACCCATAACCCTAACCCGAACCCTAACCCTAACCCGAACCCTAACCCTAACCCGAACCCGAACCCTAACCCTAATCCTAACCTTAACCCGAACCCGAACCCTAACCCTAACCCTAAGCCTAACCCGACACCGAACCCTAACCCTAACCCGGACCCTAACCGTAACCCTAACACTAACCCTCACCCGAACCCTAAACCTAACCCTAACCCGAACCCTAACCCTAACCCTAACCCTAAACCTAACCAGAAACCTAACCCTAACACTAACCCCTAACCCTAACCCTAACCCTAACCCTAACCCGAACCCTAACCCTAACTCTAACACTAATCCTAACCCGAACCCGAACACTAAACCGAACCCTACCCCTAACCCTAATCCGAACCCTAACCCTAACCCTAACACTAACCCTAACCCGAACCCGAACCCGAACCCTAACCCTAACCCGAACCTGAACCCTTACCCTAACCCGTACCCTAACCCTAACCCTAACCCTAACCCGAACCCTAACCCTAACCCGAACCCGAACCCTAACCCTAACCCGAACCCTAAACCTAACCCTAACCCGAACCCTAAACCTAACCCTAACACGAACCCTAACCCTAACCCGAACCCTAACCCTAACCCTAACCCGAATCCTAACCCTAACCCTAACCCGAACCCTAACCCGAACCCTAAACCTAACCCTAACCCTAACCCGACCCTAACACTAACCCTAACCCGAACCCTAACCCTAACCCTAAACCTAACCCAAACTCGAACCCTAACCCTAACCCTAACCGAACCCTAAACCTAACCCTAACCCTAACACTAACCCGAATCCTAACCCTAATCCTAAACCTAGCCCTAACACTAACGCGAACCCTAACCCTAACCCGAACCCTAACCCTAACCCTAACCCTAACCCTAACCCGAACCCTAACCCTAAACCTAACCTTAACCCTAACCCTAACCCTAACCCTAAAGCCTAACCCTAACCCAAATCCTAACCTAACCCTAAACCTAACCCGAACCCTAACCCTAAACCTAACCCTAACCCTACACCGAACCCTAACCCGAACCCTAACCCGAACCCTAACTCTAACCCTAACCCTAACCCTAACCCTAATCCGAACCCTAACCCTAACCCTAACCCGAACCCGAACCCTAACCCTAACCCGAACCCGAAACCTAACCCGAATCCTAACCCTAACCCTAACCCGAGCCCTAACCATAACCCGAATCCTAACCCTAACCCTAACCCGAACCCTAACCCTAACCCGAACCCTAACCCGAACCCTAACCCTAAATCTAACCCTAACCCGAACCCGAACCCTAACCCTAACCCGTACCCTAACTCTAACCCTAACCCGAACCCTAACCCGAACCCTAACCCTAACCCTAACCCGAACCCTAACCCTAACCCAAACCCTAAACCTAACCCTAACCCGAGCCCTAACCCTAACCCTAACCGGAACCTAACCCTAACCCGAACCCTATCCCTAACACGAACCCGAACCCGAACCATAACCCGAACCCGAACCCTAACACTAAACCTAACCCTAACCCAAACCCTAACCCAAACTTGAACCTTACCCGAACCCGAACCCTAACCCTAACCCGAACCCTAACCCTAACCCTAACCCGAACCCTAAACCTAACCCTAACCCGAACCCTAACCCTTACCCGAACCCTAACCCTAACCCTAACCCGAATCCTAACCCTAACCCTAACCCGAACCCTAACCCGAACCATAAACCTAACCCTAACCCTAAACCGAACCCTAACCGGAACCCTAACCCGAACCCTACCCTAACCCTAACTCGAACCCTAACCCGAAACCTAGCTCTAATCCTAACCCGAACCCTAACCCTAACCCTAACACAAACCCTAACCCGAACCCTAACCCTAACCCTAACCCTATCCCGAACACTAACCCTAACCCTAACCCTAACACCTAACCCGAACACGAACCCGAACCCTATCCCGAACCCGAAACCTAACCTTACCCCGAAAACGAACCCAAACCATAACCCTAACCCTAACCCGAACCCTAACCATAACCATAACCCTAACCCGAACACTAACCCTAACCCTAACCCTAACCCTAACCCTAACCCTAACCCCTAACCCTAACCCGAACCCTAACCCTAACTCGAACACTAACCCTAACCCTAACCCGAAACCTAACCCTAACCCTAACCCGAAACCGAACCCTAACCCGAACCCTAACCCTAACCCTAACCCTAACCCGAACCCTAACCGTTACCCGAACCCTAACACTAACCCTAACCCGAACCCGAAACCTACACCGAAACCTAACCCTAACCCTAACCCGAACCCTAACCCTAACCCGAACCCGAACACTAACCCTAACCCGAACCCTAACCCGAACCCTAACCCGAACCCTAACCCTAACCCTAACCCTAACCCTAACCCGAACCCTAACCCTAAACCTAAACCGAACCCGAACCCTAACCCGAACCCGAACCCTAACCCGAACCCTAACCCTAACCCGAAACCTAACCCTAACCCGAACCCTAACCTGATTCCTAACCCTAACCCTAACCCGAACCCAAACCCGAACCCTAACCCGAAACCTAACCCTAACCATAACTCGAACCCTAACCCTAACCCTAACCTGAACCCTAACCCAACCCAAACCCTATCCCTAACCCTAAACCTAACCCTAACCCGAACCCTAACCCAAACCCGAACCCTATCCCTAAACCTAACCCTAACCCGAACCCTAACCCGTACCCTAACCCTAACCCTAACCCGAACCCTAAACCTAAACCTAACCGGAACCCTAACCCTAACCCTAACCGGAACCTAACCCTAACCCGAACCCTAAACCTAACACGAACCCGAACCCGAACCCTAACCTGAACCCGAACCCTAAACCTAAACCTAACCCTAACCCAAACCCTAAACCTAACCGGAACGCTAACCCTAAACCTAACCCGAACCAGAACCCTAAGCCCTTACCCGAATCCTAAACCTAAGCCGAACCCTAACCCGAACCCTAACTCTAACCCTAACCCCGAATCCAAACCCTAACCCTAACCTTAACCCTAACCCTAATCCGAACCCGAACCCTAACCCTAACCCTAACCCTAACCCGACACCGAACCCTAACCCTAACCCGGACCCTAACCGTAACCCTAACACTAACCCTCACCCGAACCCTAAACCTAACCCTAACCCGAACCCTAACCCTAACCCTAACCCTAAACCTAACCCGAAACCTAACCCTAACCCTAACCCCTAACCCTAAACCTAACCCTAACCCGAACCATAACCCTAACTCTAACACTAATCCTAACCCGAACCCGAACCCTAAACCGAACCCTACCCCTCACCCTAATCCGAACCAAAACCCTAACCCTAACACTAACCCTAACCCGAACCCGAACCCGAACCCTAAACCTAACCCGAACCCGAACCCTAACCCTAACCCGTACCCTAACCCTAACACTAAGCCGAACCCTAACCCGAACCCTAACCCTAACCTGAACCCTAACCCTAACCCAAATCCGTACCCTAACCCTAACCCGAACCCTAACCCTAACCCTAACCCTAACCCGAACCCTAACCCTAACCCTAACCGGAACCTAAACCTAACCCGAACCCTAACCCTAACACGAACCCGAACCCGAACCCTAACCTGAACCCGAACCCTAAACCTAAACCTAACCCTAACCCAAACCCTAACCCAAACCTGAACCCTAACCCGAACCCAAACCCGAACCCTAACCATAACCCGAACCCGAACCCGATCCCTACCCATAACCCTAACCCGAACCCTAACCCTAACCCGAACCCTAACCCTAACCCGAACCCGAACCCTAAGTCCTTACCCGAATCCTAACCCTAACCCGAACCCTAACCAGAATCCTAACCCTAACCCCGAACCCGAACCCTAACCCTAATCCTAACCCTAACCAGAACCCGAACCCTAACCCTAACCCTAACCTGACACCTAACCCAAAACCTAACACGAACCCTAACCCTAACCCTAACCCTAACCCTAACCCGAACCCTAACCCTAACCCGAACCCTAACACTAACCGTAACCGTAACCCTAAAACTAACCCCTAACCCTAACTCTAACCCTATCCCTAACCCTAACCCTAACCCTAACCCTAACCCAAACCCTAACCTTAACCCTAACCCTAACCCTAACCCGAACCCTAAACCTAAACCTAATCCTAACCCTAACTCTAACCCGAACCCTAACCTGAACCCTAACCCGAACCCTAACCCTAACCCTAACCCTAACCCTAATCCGAACCCTAACCCTAACCCTAACAGAACACGAACCCTAACCCGAACCCGAACCCTAACCCGAAACCTAACCCTAACCCTAACCCGAACCCGAACCCTTACCCTAAACCGAACCCTAACCCGAACCCTAACCCTAAACCTAACCCTAACCCGAACCCTAACCCAAACCCGAACCCTATCCCTAAACCTAACCCTAACCCGAACCCTAACCCGTACCCTAACCCTAACCCTAACCCGAACCCTAACCCTAAACCTAACCGGAACCCTAACCCTAAACCTAACCCGAACCAGAACCCTAAGCCCTTACCCGAATCCTAAACCTAACCCGAACCCTAACCCGAACCCTAACTCTAACCCTAACCCCGAATCCGAACCCTAACCCTAACCTTAACCCTAACCCTAATCCGAACCCGAACCCTAACCCTAACCCTAACCCTAACCCGACACCGAACCCTAACCCTAACCCGGACCCTAACCGTAACCCTAACACTAACCCTCACCCGAACCCTAAACCTAACCCTAACCCGAACCCTAACCCTAACCCTAACCCTAAACCTAACCCGAAACCTAACCCTAACCCTAACCCCTAACCCTAAACCTAACCCTAACCCGAACCATAACCCTAACTCTAACACTAATCCTAACCCGAACCCGAACCCTAAACCGAACCCTACCCCTCACCCTAATCCGAACCAAAACCCTAACCCTAACCCTAACCCTAACCCGAACCCGAACCGAACCCTAACCCTAACCCGAACCCGAACCCTAACCCTAACCCGTACCCTAACCCTAACACTAAGCCGAACCCTAACCCGAACCCTAACCCTAACCCGAACCCTAACCCTAACCCAAATCCGTACCCTAACCCTAACCCGAACCCTAACCCTAACCCTAACCCTAACCCGAACCCTAACCCTAACCCTAACCGGAACCTAACCCTAACCCGAACCCTAACCCTAACACGAACCCGAACCCGAACCCTAACCTGAACCCGAACCCTAAACCTAAACCTAACCCTAACCCAAACCCTAACCCAAACCTGAACCCTAACCCGAACCCAAACCCGAACCCTAACCATAACCCGAACCCGAACCCGATCCCTACCCATAACCCTAACCCGAACCCTAACCCTAACCCGAACCCTAACCCTAACCCGAACCCGAACCCTAAGTCCTTACCCGAATCCTAACCCTAACCCGAACCCTAACCAGAATCCTAACCCTAACCCCGAACCCGAACCCTAACCCTAATCCTAACCCTAACCCGAACCCGAACCCTAACCCTAACCCTAACCTGACACCTAACCCAAACCCTAACACGAACCCTAACCCTAACCCTAACCCTAACCCTAACCCGAACCCTAACCCTAACCCGAACCCTGACACTAACCGTAACCGTAACCCTAAAACTAACCCCTAACCCTAACTCTAACCCTATCCCTAACCCTAACCCTAACCCTAACCCTAACCCAAACCCTAACCTTAACCCTAACCCTAACCCTAACCCGAACCCTAAACCTAAACCTAATCCTAACCCTAACCCTAACCCGAACCCTAACCTGAACCCTAACCCGAACCCTAACCCTAACCCTAACCCTAACCCTAATCCGAACCCTAACCCTAACCCTAACAGAACACGAACCCTAACCCGAACCCGAACCCTAACCCGAAACATAACCCTAACCCTAACCCGAACCCGAACCCTTACCCTAAACCGAACCCTAACCCGAACCCTAACCCTAAACCTAACCCTAACCCGAAACCTAAACCAAACCCGAACCCTATCCCTAAACCTAACCCTAACCCGAACCCTAACCCGTACCCTAACCCTAACCCTAACCCGAACCCTAACCCTAAACCTAACCGGAACCCTAACCCTAAACCTAACCCGAACCAGAACCCTAAGCCCTTACCCGAATCCTAAACCTAACCCGAACCCTAACCCGAACCCTAACTCTAACCCTAACCCCGAATCCGAACCCTAACCCTAACCTTAACCCTAACCCTAATCCGAACCCGAACCCTAACCCTAACCCTAACCCTAACCCGACACCGAACCCTAACCCTAACCCGGACCCTAACCGTAACCCTAACACTAACCCTCACCCGAACCCTAAACCTAAACCTAACCCGAACCCTAACCCTAACCCTAACCCTAAACCTAACCCGAAACCTAACCCTAACCCTAACCCCTAACCCTAAACCTAACCCTAACCCGAACCATAACCCTAACTCTAACACTAATCCTAACCCGAACCCGAACACTAAACCGAACCCTACCCCTCACCCTAATCCGAACCATAACCCTAACCCTAACACTAACCCTAACCCAAACCCGAACCCGAACCCTAACCCTAACCCTAACCCGAACCCTAACCCTAACCCGTACCCTAACCCTAACTCTAAGCCGAACCCTAACCCGAACCCTAACCCTAACCCTAACCCGAACCCTAACCCTAACCCAAACCCTAAACCTAACCCTAACCCGAACCCTAACCCTAACCCTAACCGGAACCTAACCCTAACCCGAACCCTAACCCTAACACGAACCCGAACCCGAACCCTAACCTGAACCCGAACCCTAAACCTAAACCTAACCCTAACCCAAACCCTAACCCAAACCTGAACCCTAACCCGAACCCGAAACCGAACCCTAACCATAACCCGAACCCGAACCCGATCCCTACCCATAACCCTAACCCGAACCCTAACCCTAACCCGAACCCTAACCCTAACCCTAACCCTAAACCTAACCCGAAAACTAACCCTAACCCTAACCCCTAACCCTAAACCTAACCCTAACCCGAACCATAACCCTAACTCTAACACTAATCCTAACCCGAACCCGAACACTAAACCGAACCCTACCCCTCACCCTAATCCGAACCATAACCCTAACCCTAACACTAACCCTAACCCAAACCCGAACCCGAACCCTAACCCTAACCCTAACCCGAACCCTAACCCTAACCCGTACCCTAACCCTAACCCTAAGCCGAACCCTAACCCCAACCCTAACCCTAACCCTAACCCGAACCCTAACCCTAACCCAAACCCTAAACCTAACCCTAACCCGAACCCTAACCCTAACCCTAACCGGAACCTAACCCTAACCCGAACCCTAACCCTAACACGAACCCGAACCCGAACCCTAACCTGAACCCGAACCCTAAACCTAAACCTAACCCTAACCCAAACCCTAACCCAAACCTGAACCCTAACCCGAACCCGAAACCGAACCCTAACCATAACCCGAACCCGAACCCGATCCCTACCCATAACCCTAACCCGAACCCTAACCCTAACCCGAACCCTAACCCTAACCCGAACCCGAATCCTAACCCTAAACCTAACCCTAACCCGAACCCGAACCCTAACCCTAAACCTAAGCCTAACCCGACACCGAACCCTAACCCTAACCCGGACCCTAACCATAACCCTAACACTAACCCTCACCCGAACCCTAAACCTAACCCTAACCCGAACCCTAACCCTAAGCCTAACCCTAAACCTAACCAGAAACCTAACCCTAACACTAACCCCTAACCCTAACCCTAACCCTAACCCTAACCCGAACCCTAACCCTAACTCTAACACTAACCCTAACCCGAACCCGGACCCTAAACCGAACCCTACCCCTAACCCTAATCCGAACCCTAACCCTAACCCTAACACTAACCCTAACCCGAACCCGAACCCGAACCCTAACCCTAACCCGAACCTGAACCCTTACCCTAACCCGTACCCTAACCCTAACCCTAACCCTAACCCTAACCCGAACCCTAACCCTAACCCGAACCCGAACCCTAACCCTAACCCGAACCCTAAACCTAACCCTAACCCGAAACCTAAACCTAACCCTAACACGAACCCTAACCCTAACCCGAACCCTAACCCTAACCCTAACCCGAATCCTAACCCTAAACCTAACCCGAACCCTAACCCGAACCCTAAACCTAACCCTAACCCTAACCCGACCCTAACACTAAACCTAACCCGAACCCTAACCCTAACCCTAAACCTAAACCTAACTCGAACCCTAACCCTAACCCTAACCGAACCCTAAACCTAACCCTAACCCTAACACTAACCCGAATCCTAACCCTAACCCTAAACCTAACCCTAACACTAACGCGAACCCTAACCCTAACCCGAACCCTAACCCTAAACCTAACCCTAACCCTAACCCTAACCCTAACCCTAAAACCTAACCCTAACCCAAATCCTAACCTAACCCTAAACCTAACCCGAACCCTAACCCTAAACCTAACCCTAACCCTACACCGAACCCTAACCCGAACCCTAACCCGAACCCTAACTCTAACCCTAACCCTAACCCTAACCCTAATCCGAACCCTAACCCTAACCCTAACCCGAACCCGAACCCTAACCCGAACCCGAACCCTAACCCGAATCCTAACCCTAACCCTAACCCGAGCCCTAACCATAACCCGAATCCTAACCCTAACCCTAACCCGAACCCTAACCCTAACCCGAACCCTAACCCTAAATCTAACCCTAACCCGAACCCGAACCCTAACCCTAACCCGTACCCTAACTCTAACCCTAACCCGAACCCTAACCCGAACCCTAACCCTAACCCTAACCCGAACCCTAACCCTAACCCAAACCGTAACCCTAACCCTAACCCGAACCCTAACCCTAACCCTAACCGGAACCTAACCCTAACCCGAACCCTAACCCTAACCCGAAACCTAACCCTAACACTAACCCGAACCCTAACACTAACCCTAACCCGAACCCTAAACCCTAACCCGAACCCTAACCCTAACCCGAACCCGAACCCGAACCCTAACCATAACCCTAACCAGAACCCTAACCCTAACCCGAACCCTAACCCTAACCCGAACCCGAACCCTAAGCCCTTACCCGAATCCTAACCCTAACCCGAACCCTAACCCGAATCCTAACCCTAACCCCGAACCCGAACCCTAACCCTAACCCTAACTCGAACCCGAACCCTAACCCTAACCCTAACCTGACACCTAACCCGAAACCTAACACGAACCCTAACCCTAAACCTAACCCTAAACCTAACCCGAACTATAACCCCAACCCTAACCTGAACCCTAACCCTAAACCAAACCCGAACCCTAACCCGAACCCTAACCCTAAACCTAACCCTAACCCGAACCCTAAACCTAATCCTAACCCTAACCCGAACCCTAACCCTAACCCGAACCCTAACCCTAAAACTAACCCGAACCCGAACCCTAAACCGAAACCTACCCCTAACCCAAACCAGAACCCTACCCCTAACCCGAACACGAACCCTAACCCTAACCCCAACCCTAACCCTAAACCTAACCCTAACCCTAAACCTAACCCTAACCCTAACCCTAACCCTATCCCGAACCCTAACCCGAACCCTAAACCTAACCCTAACCCTAACCCGAACCCTAACCCTAACCCGAAACCTAACCCTAACACTAACCCGAACCCTAACACTAACCCTAACCCGAACCCTAAACCCTAACCCGAACCCGAACCCGAACCCTAACCCGAACCCGAACCCTAACCCTAACCCGAACCCGAACCCTAACCCTAACCCGAACCCGAACCCGAACCCTAACCATAACCCTAACCAGAACCCTAACCCTAACCCGAACCCTAACCCGAACCCTAAACCTAACCCTAACCCTAACCCGAACCCTAACCCTAACCCGAACCCTAACCCTAAAACTAACCCGAACCCGAACCCTAAACCGAAACCTACCCCTAACCCAAACCCGAACCCTAACCCTAACCCGAACCCGAACCCTAACCCTAACCCCAACCCTAACCCTAAACCTAACCCTAACCCTAAACCTAACC
>JAVLSZ010000059.1:1912500-1980000 GCA_032313775.1 Urocyon cinereoargenteus | reverse complement strand
AACCTAACCCTAACACTAACCCGAACCCTAACACTAACCCTAACCCGAACCCTAAAACCTAACCCGAACCCGAACCCGAACCCTAACCCGAACCCGAACCCTAACCCTAACCCGAAACCGAACCCTAACCCTAACACGAACCCGAACACGAACCCTAACCATAACCCTAACCAGAACCCTAACCCTAACCCGAACCCTAACCCTAATCCGAACCCGAACCCTAAGCCCTTACCCGAATCCTAACCCTAACCCGAACCCTAACCCGAATCCTAACCCTAACCACGAACCCGAACCCTAACCCTAACCCTAACTCGAACCCGAACCCTAACCCTAACCCTAACCTAACACCTAACCCGAACCATAACACGAACCCTAACCCTAACCCTAACCCTAACCCTAACCCGAACTTTAACCCCAACCCTAACCTGAACCCTAACCCTAAACCAAACCCGAACCCTAACCCGAACCCTAACCCTAAACCTAACCCTAACCCGAACCCTAACCCGAACCCTAACACTAACCCTAACCCTAACCCTAACCCTAATCCGAACCCTAACCCTAACCCTAACCAGAACCCGAACCCTAACCCGAACCCGAACCCTAACCCAAAACCTAACCCTAACCCGAACCCGAACCCTAAGCCGAACCCGAACCCTAACCCTAACCCTAACCCTAATCCGAACCCTAACCCTAACCCTAACCCGAACCCGAACCCTAACCCGAACCAGAACCCTAACCCGAAACCTAACCCTAAACCGAACCCTAACCCGAACCCTAACCCTAACCCTAACCCGAAACCTAACCCTAACCCAAACCCTAACACTAACCCTAACCCAAACCCTAACCCTAACCCGAACCCTAACCCTAACCCAAACCCTAACCCTAAACCTAACCCGAACCCTAACCCGAACCCTAACCCTAAACCTAACCCGAACCCTAACCCTAACCCTAACCCGAACCCTAACCCGAACCCTAAACCTAACCCTAACCGGAACCCTAACCCTAACCCTAACCCGAACCCGAAACCTAAGCCCTTACCCGAATCCTAAACCTAACCCGAACCCTAACCGGAACCCTAACCCTAACCCTAACCCCGAATCCGAACCCTAACCCTAACCCTAACCCTAACCCTAACTGAACCCGATACCTAACCCTAACCCTAACCCTAACCCTAACCGGACACCGAACCCTAACCCTAACCCGAACCCTAACCGTAACCCTAACACTAACCCTAACCTGAACCCTAAACCTAACCCTAACCCGAACCCTAACCCGAACCCTAACCCTAAACCTAACAAGAACCCTAACCCTAACTCCTAACCCTAACCCTAAACCTAATCCTAACCCGAAACCTAACCCGAACCCTAACACTAACCCTAACCCGAACCCTAACCTTAACCCAAACCCTAACCCTAACCCTAACCGAAACCTAACCCTAACCCTAACCCTAACCGGAACCTAACCCTAACCCGAACCCTAACCCTAACCCGAACCCGAACCCGAACCCTAACCCGAACCCGAACCCTAACCCTAACCCTAAACCTAAACCTAAACCAAACCCTAACCAAAACCTGAACCCTAACCCGAACCCGAACCCTAACCCTAACCCGAACCCGAACCCTAACCCTAACCCGAACCCTAACCCTAACCCTAACCCGAACCCTAAACCTAACCCTAACCCGAACCCTAACCCTAATCCGAACCCTAACCCTAACCCTAACCCGAATCCTAACCCTAACACTAACCCGAACCCTAAACCAAAACCTAACCCTAACCCTAACCCTAACCAGAACCCTAACCCTAACCCTAACCCGAACCCTAACCCTAACCCTAACCCTAACCCTAAATCGAACCCTAACCCTAACCCTAACCCGAACGCTAACCCTAACCCTAACCCTAACCCTAACCCTAACCCTAACCCGAACCCTAACCCTAACCCTAAACCTAACCCTAACCCTAACACGAACCCTAACCCTAACCCGAAACATAACACTAACCCTAACCCTAACCCGAACCCTAAACCTAAACCTAACTCTAACCCTAACTCTAACCCTAACACTAAAACCTAACCCTAACCCGAACCCTAACCCTAACCCTAACCCTAACCCTCAACCGAACGCTAACCCTAAACCTAACCCTAACCCTAACCCTAACCCGAACCCTAACCCGAACCCTAACCGGAACCCTGCTCTAACCCTAACCCTAACCCTAACCCTAATCCGAAATCTAACCCTAACCCTAACCCGAACCCGAACCCTAACCCGAACCCGAACCCTAACCCGAATCCTAACCCTAAACCTAACCCGAACCCTAACCCTAACCCGAACCCTAAACCGAAACCTAACCCGAACCCTAACCCGAACCCTAAACCTAACACTAACTCGAACCCTAACCCGAACCCTAGCCCTAATCCTAACCCGAACCCTAACCCTAACCCTAACCCTAAAACCTAACCCTAACCCGAACACTAATCCTAACCATAACCCTAACCCTAACCCTAACCCCTAACCCTAACCCGAACCCTAACCCTAACTCGAACACTAACCCTAACCCTAACCCGAACCCGAGCCCTAACCCGAAACCTAACCCTAACCCTAACCCTAACCCGAACACTAACCCTTACCCGAACCCTAACCCTAACCCGAACCCGAAACCTAAACCGAAACCTAATCCTAACCCTAACCCGAACCCTAACCTTAACCCTAAACCGAACCCGAACCCTAAACCGAACCCGAACCCTAACCCGAACCCTAACCCTAACCCTAACCTGAACCCTAACCCTAACCCGAACCGTAACCCGAACCCTAACCCTAACCCTAACCCGAACCCAAAGCCGAACCCTAACCCGAACCCTAACCCTAACCCTAACCCGAACCCTAACCCTAAACCTAACCCGAACCCTAACCCTAAACCAAACCCTAACCCTAACCCTAACCCTCACCCTAACCCGAATCCTAACCCTAACCCGAACCCTAACCCTAACCCTAAACCTAAAGCGAACCCTAACCCGTACCCTAACCCTAAACCTAACCCGAACCCTAACCCTAACCCTAACCCTAACCCTAACCCGAACCCTAACCCTAACCCTAACCGGAACCCTAACCCTAACCCTAACCCGAACCAGAACCCTAAGCCCTTATCCGAAACCTAAACCTAACCCGAACCATAACCCGAACCCTAAACCTAACCCTAACCCCGAATCCGAACCCTAACCCTAAACCTAACCCTAACCCAAACCCTAACCCAAACCTGAACCCTAACCCGAACCCGAACCCGAACCCTAACCATAACCCGAACCCGAACCCGATCCCTACCCATAACCCTAACCCGAACCCTAACCCTAACCCGAACCCTAACCCTAACCCGAACCCGAACCCTAACCCTAACCCTAACCCTAACCCGAACCCGAACCCTAACCCTAACCCTAAGCCTAACCCGACACCGAACCCTAACCCTAACCCGGACCCTAACCGTAACCCTAACACTAACCCTCACCCGAACCCTAAACCTAACCCTAACCCGAACCCTAACCATAACCCTAACCCTAAACCTAACCAGAAACCTAACCCTAACACTAACCCCTAACCCTAACCCTAACCCTAACCCTAACCCGAACCCTAACCCTAACTCTAACACTAACCCTAACCCGAACCCGAACCCTAAACCGAACCCTACCCCTAACCCTAATCCGAACCCTAACCCTAACCCTAACACTAACCCTAACCCGAACCCGAACCCGAACCCTAACCCTAACCCGAACCTGAACCCTTACCCTAACCCGTACCCTAACCCTAACCCTAACCCTAACCCTAACCCGAACCCTAACCCTAACCCGAACCCGA
This sequence comes from Urocyon cinereoargenteus, assembly GCA_032313775.1. NCBI lineage: Eukaryota > Metazoa > Chordata > Mammalia > Carnivora > Canidae > Urocyon > Urocyon cinereoargenteus. The sequence goes on along the minus strand of JAVLSZ010000059.1, from coordinate 1,976,158 downwards.
ACCCTAACCCTAACCCTAACCCGAACCCTAACCCTAACCCTAACCCGAACCCTAAACCTAACCCTAACACGAACCCTAACCCTAACCCGAACCCTAACCCTAACCATAACCCGAATCCTAACCCTAACCCTAACCCGAACCCTAATCCGAACCCTAAACCTAACCCTAACCCTAACCCGACCCTAACACTAACCCTAACCCGAACCCTAACCCTAACCCTAAACCTAACCCTAACTCGAACCCTAACCCTAACCCTAACCGAACCCTAAACCTAACCCTAACCCTAACACTAACCCGAATCCTAACCCTAACCCTAAACCTAACCCTAACACTAACGCGAACCATAACCCTAACCCGAACCCTAACCCTAACCCTAACCCTAACCCGAACCCGAACCCTACCCCTAAACCTAACCCTAACCCTAACCCTAACCCTAACCCTAAAACCTAACCCTAACCCAAATCCTAACCTAACCCTAAACCTAACCCGAACCCTAACCCTAAACCTAACCCTAACCCTACACCGAACCCTAACCCGAACCCTAACCCGAACCCTAACTCTAACCCTAACCCTAACCCTAACCCTAATCCGAACCCTAACCCTAACCCTAACCCGAACCCGAACCCTAACACTAAACCTAACCCTAACCCTAAGCCTAACCCAAACCCTAACCCTAACCCTAACCCGAACCCTAACCCTAACCCTAACCGGAACCTAACCCTAACCCGAACCCTATCCCTAACCCGAACCCGAACCCGAACCATAACCCGAACCCGAACCCTAACACTAAACCTAACCCTAACCCAAAACCTAACCCAAACTTGAACCCTACCCGAACCCGAACCCTAACCCTAACCCGAACCCTAACCCTAACACTAACCCGAACCCTAAACCTAACCCTAACCCGAACCCTAACCCTAACCTGAACCCTAACCCTAACCCTAACCCGAATCCTAACCCTAACCCTAACCCGAACCCTAACCCGAACCATAAACCTAACCCTAACCCTAAACCGAACCCTAACCGGAACCCTATCCCGAACCCTACCCTAACCCTAACTCGAACCCTAACCCGAAACCTAGCTCTAATCCTAACCCGAACCCTAACCCTAACCCTAACACAAACCCTAACCCGAACCCTAACCCTAACCCTAACCCTAACCCTATCCCGAACACTAACCCTAACCCTAACCCTAACACCTAACCCGAACAAGAACCCGAACCCTAACTCGAACCCGAAACCTAACCTTACCCCGAACACGAACCCAAACCATAACCCTAACCCTAAACCGAACCCTAACCCTAAACCTAACCCTAACCCGAACACTAACCCTAACCCTAACCCTTACGCTAACCCTAACCCCTAACCCTAACTCGAACCCTAACCCTAACTCGAACACTAACCCTAACCCTAACCCGAACCCTAACACTAACCCTAAGCCTAAACCTAACCCGAACCCTAACCCTAACCTAAACCTAACCCTAACCCTAACCCTAACCCTAACCCTAACCCTAACCCTAACCCTAACCCGAACCCGAACCCTAATACGAAACCTAACCCTAACCCTAACCCTAACCCGAACCCTAACCCTTACCCGAACCCTAACACTAACCCTAACCCGAACCCGATACCTACACCGAAACCTAACCCTAACCCTAAACCGAACCCTAACCCTAACCCGAACCCGAACACTAACCCTAACCCGAACCCTAACCCGAACCCTAACCCTAACCCTAAACCTAACCCGAACCCTAAACCTAAACCTAAACCGAACCCGAACCCTAACCCGAACCCGAACCCTAACCCGAAACCTAACCCTAACCCTAACCCGAAACCTAACCCTAACCCGAACCCTAACCTGATTCCTAACCCTAACCCTAACCCGAACCCAAATCCGAACCCTAACCCGAAACCTAACCCTAACCATAACTCGAACCCTAACCCTAACCCTAACCCGAACCCTAACCCAACCCAAACCCTAACCCTAACCCTAAACCTAACCCTAACCCGAACCCTAACCCAAACCCGAACCCTATCCCTAAACCTAACCCTAACCCGAACCCTAACCCGTACCCTAACCCTAACCCTAACCCGAACCCTAACCCTAAACCTAACCGGAACCCTAACCCTAAACCTAACCCGAACCAGAACCCTAAGCCCTTACCCGAATCCTAAACCTAACCCGAACCCTAACCCGAACCCTAACTCTAACCCTAACCCCGAATCCGAACCCTAACCCTAACCTTAACCCTAACCCTAATCCGAACCCGAACCCTAACCCTAACCCTAACCCTAACCCGACACCGAACCCTAACCCTAACCCGGACCCTAACCGTAACCCTAACACTAACCCTCACCCGAACCCTAAACCTAACCCTAACCCGAACCCTAACCCTAACCCTAACCCTAAACCTAACCCGAAACCTAACCCTAACCCTAACCCCTAACCCTAAACCTAACCCTAACCCGAACCATAACCCTAACTCTAACACTAATCCTAACCCGAACCCGAACCCTAAACCGAACCCTACCCCTCACCCTAATCCGAACCATAACCCTAACCCTAACAATAACCCTAACCCGAACCCGAACCCGAACCCTAACCTTAACCCGAACCCGAACCCTAACCCTAACCCGTACCCTAACCCTAACACTAAGCCGAACCCTAACCCGAACCGTAACCCTAACCCTAACCCGAACCCTAACCCTAACCCAAACCCTAACCCTAACCCTAACCCGAACCCTAACCCTAACCCTAACCGGAACCTAACCCTAACCCGAACCCTAACCCTAACACGAACCCGAACCCGAACCCTAACCTGAACCCGAACCCTAAACCTAAACCTAACCCTAACCCAAACCCTAACCCAAACCTGAACCCTAACCCGAACCCGAACACGAACCCTAACCATAACCCGAACCCGACCCCGATCCCTACCCATAACCCTAACCCGAACCCTAACCCGAACCCTAACCCTAACCCGAACCCGAACCCTAAGCCCTTACCCGAATCCTAACCCTAACCCGAACCCTAACCAGAATCCTAACCCTAACCCCGAACCCGAACCCTAACCCTAATCCTAACCCTAACCCGAACCCGAACCCTAACCCTAACCCTAACCTGACACCTAACCCGAACCCTAACACGAACCGTAACCCTAACCCTAACCCTAACCCGAACCCTAACCCTAACCCGAACCCTAACACTAACCGTAACCGTAACCCTAAAACTAACCCCTAATCCTAACTCTAACCCTATCCCTAACCCTAACCCTAAAACCTAACCCTAACCCAAACCCTAACCTTAACCCTAACCCTAACCCTATCCCAAACCCTAAACCTAAACCTAATCCTAAACCTAACCCTAACCCGAACCCTAACCCGAACCCTAACCCGAACCCTAACCCTAACCCTAACCCTAACCCTAACCCTAATCCGAACCCTAACCCTAACCCTAACAGAACACGAACCCTAACCCGAACCAGAACCCTAACCCGAAACCTAACCCTAACCCTAACCCGAACCCGAACCCTTACCCTAAACCGAACCCTAACCCGAACCCTAACCCTAAACCTAACCCTAACCCGAACCCTAACCCAAACCCGAACCCTATCCCTAAACCTAACCCTAACCCGAACCCTAACCCGTACCCTAACCCTAACCCTAACCCGAACCCTAACCCTAAACCTAACCGGAACCTTAACCCTAAACCTAACCCGAACCAGAACCCTAAGCCCTTACCCGAATCCTAAACCTAACCCGAACCCTAACCCAAACCCTAACTCTAACCCTAACCCCGAATCCGAACCCTAACCCTAACCTTAACCCTAACCCTAATCCGAACCCGAACCCTAACCCTAACCCTAACCCTAACCCGAAACCGAACCCTAACCCTAACCCGGACCCTAACCGTAACCCTAACACTAACCCTCACCCGAACCCTAAACCTAACCCTAACCCGAACCCTAACCCTAACCCTAACCCTAAACCTAACCCGAAACCTAACCCTAACCCTAACCCCTAACCCTAAACCTAACCCTAACCCGAACCATAACCCTAACTCTAACACTAATCCTAACCCGAACCCGAACCCTAAACCGAACCCTACCCCTCACCCTAATCCGAACCATAACCCTAACCCTAACACTAACCCTAACCCGAACCCGAACCCGAACCCTAACCCTAACCCGAACCCGAACCCTAACCCGAACCCTAACTCTAACCCTAACCCGAACCCTAACCCTAACCCAAACCCTAACCCTAACCCTAACCCGAACCCTAACCCTAACCCTAACCGGAACCTAACCCTAACCCGAACCCTAACCCTAACACGAACCCGAACCCGAACCCTAACCTGAACCCGAACCCTAAACCTAAACCTAACCCTAACCCAAACCCTAACCCAAACCTGAACCCTAACCCGAACCCGAACCCGAACCCTAACCATAACCCGAACCCGAACCCGATCCCTACCCATAACCCTAACCCGAACCCTAACCCTAACCCGAACCCTAACCCTAACCCGAACCCGAACCCTAAGCCCTTACCCGAATCCTAACCCTAACCCGAACCCTAACCAGAATCCTAACACTAACCCCGAACCCGAACCCTAACCCTAATCCTAACCCTAACCCGAACCCGAACCCTAACCCTAACCCTAACCTGACACCTAACCCGAACCCTAACACGAACCCTAACCCTAACCCTAACCCTAACCCTAACCCTAACCCGAACCCTAACCCTAACCCGAACCCTAACACTAACCGTAACCGTAACCCTAAAACTAACCCCTAACCCTAACTCTAACCCTATCCCTAACCCTAACCCTAAAACCTAACCCTAACCCAAACCCTAACCTTAACCCTAACCCTAACCCTAACCCGAACCCTAAACCTAAAACTAATCCTAACCCTAACCCTAACCCGAACCCTAACCCTAACCATAACCCTAACCCTAACCCTAACCCCTAAACCCTAACCCTAACCCGAACCCAAACCCTAAACCGAAACCTACCCCTAACCCAAACCCGAACCCTAACCCTAAACCTAACCCGAACCCTAACCCTAAACCAAACCCTAACCCTAACCATAACCCTCACCCTAACCCGAATCCTAACCCTAACCCGAACCCTAACCCTAACCCTAAACCTAAAGCGAACCCTAACCCGTACCCTAACCCTAAACCTAACCCGAACCCTAACCCTAACCCTAACCCTAACCCTAACCCGAACCCTAACCCTAACCCTAACCGGAACCCTAACCCTAACCCTAACCCGAACCAGAACCCTAAGCCCTTATCCGAAACCTAAACCTAACCCGAACCATAACCCGAACCCTAAACCTAACCCTAACCCCGAATCCGAACCCTAACCCTAAACCTAACCCTAACCCAAACCCTAACCCAAACCTGAACCCTAACCCGAACCCGAACCCGAACCCTAACCATAACCCGAACCCGAACCCGATCCCTACCCATAACCCTAACCCGAACCCTAACCCTAACCCGAACCCTAACCCTAACCCGAACCCGAACCCTAACCCTAACCCTAACCCGAACCCGAACCCTAACCCTAACCCTAAGCCTAACCCGACACCGAACCCTAACCCTAACCCGGACCCTAACCGTAACCCTAACACTAACCCTCACCCGAACCCTAAACCTAACCCTAACCCGAACCCTAACCATAACCCTAACCCTAAACCTAACCAGAAACCTAACCCTAACACTAACCCCTAACCCTAACCCTAACCCTAACCCTAACCCGAACCCTAACCCTAACTCTAACACTAACCCTAACCCGAACCCGAACCCTAAACCGAACCCTACCCCTAACCCTAATCCGAACCCTAACCCTAACCCTAACACTAACCCTAACCCGAACCCGAACCCGAACCCTAACCCTAACCCGAACCTGAACCCTTACCCTAACCCGTACCCTAACCCTAACCCTAACCCTAACCCTAACCCTAACCCGAACCCTAACCCTAACCCGAACCCGAACCCTAACCCTAACCCTAACCCGAACCCTAACCCTAACCCGAACCCGAACCCTAAACCTAACCCTAACACGAACCCTAACCCTAACCCGAACCCTAACCCTAACCATAACCCGAATCCTAACCCTAACCCTAACCCGAACCCTAATCCGAACCCTAAACCTAACCCTAACCCTAACCCGACCCTAACACTAACCCTAACCCGAACCCTAACCCTAACCCTAAACCTAACCCTAACTCGAACCCTAACCCTAACCCTAACCGAACCATAAACCTAACCCTAACCCTAACACTAACCCGAATCCTAACCCTAACCCTAAACCTAACCCTAACACTAACGCGAACCATAACCCTAACCCGAACCCTAACCCTAACCCTAACCCTAACCCGAACCCGAACCCTACCCCTAAACCTAACCCTAACCCTAACCCTAACCCTAACCCTAAAACCTAACCCTAACCCAAATCCTAACCTAACCCTAAACCTAACCCGAACCCTAACCCTAAACCTAACCCTAACCCTACACCGAACCCTAACCCGAACCCTAACCCGAACCCTAACTCTAACCCTAACCCTAACCCTAACCCTAATCCGAACCCTAACCCTAACCCTAACCCGAACCCGAACCCTAACACTAAACCTAACCCTAACCCTAAGCCTAACCCAAACCCTAACCCTAACCCGAACCCGAACCCTAACCCTAACCCGAACCCGAACCCTAACACTAAACCTAACCCTAACCCTAACCCTAACCCTAACACAAACCCTAACCCGAACCCTAACCCTAACCCTAACCCTAACCCTATCCCGAACACTAACCCTAACCCTAACCCTAACACCTAACCCGAACACGAACCCGAACCCTAACTCGAACCCGAAACCTAACCTTACCCCGAACACGAACCCAAACCATAACCCTAACCCTAAACCGAACCCTAACCCTAACCCTAACCCTAACCCGAACACTAACCCTAACCCTAACCCTTACGCTAACCCTAACCCCTAACCCTAACTCGAACCCTAACCCTAACTCGAACACTAACCCTAACCCTAACCCTAACCCGAACCCTAACACTAACCCTAAGCCTAAACCTAACCCGAACCCTAACCCTAACCTAAACCTAACCCTAACCCTAACCCTAACCCTAACCCTAACCCTAACCCTAACCCGAACCCGAACCCTAATACGAAACCTAACCCTAATTCTAACCCTAACCCGAACCCTAACCCTTACCCGAACCCTAACACTAACCCTAACCCGAACCCGATACCTACACCGAAACCTAACCCTAACCCTAACCCGAACCCTAACCCTAACCCGAACCCGAACACTAACCCTAACCCGAACCCTAACCCGAACCCTAACCCTAACCCTAAACCTAACCCGAACCCTAACCCTAAACCTAAACCGAACCCGAACCCTAACCCGAACCCGAACCCTAACCCGAAACCTAACCCTAACCCTAACCCGAAACCTAACCCTAACCCGAACCCTAACCTGATTCCTAACCCTAACCCTAACCCGAACCCAAATCCGAAACCTAACCCGAAACCTAACCCTAACCATAAATCGAACCCTAACCCTAACCCTAACCCGAACCCTAACCCAACCCAAACCCTAACCCTAACCCTAAACCTAACCCTAACCCGAACCCTAACCCAAACCCGAACCCTATCCCTAAACCTAACCCTAACCCGAACCCTAACCCGTACCCTAACCCTAACCCTAACCCGAACCCTAACCCTAAACCTAACCGGAACCCTAACCCTAAACCTAACCCGAACCAGAACCCTAAGCCCTTACCCGAATCCTAAACCTAACCCGAACCCTAACCCGAACCCTAACTCTAACCCTAACCCCGAATCCGAACCCTAACCCTAACCTTAACCCTAACCCTAATCCGAACCCGAACCCTAACCCTAACCCTAACCCTAACCCGACACCGAACCCTAACCCTAACCCGGACCCTAACCGTAACCCTAACACTAACCCTCACCCGAACCCTAAACCTAACCCTAACCCGAACCCTAACCCTAACCCTAACCCTAAACCTAACCCGAAACCTAACCCTAACCCTAACCCCTAACCCTAAACCTAAGCCTAACCCGAACCATAACCCTAACTCTAACACTAATCCTAACCCGAACCCGAACCCTAAACCGAACCCTACCCCTCACCCTAATCCGAACCATAACCCTAACCCTAACAATAACCCTAACCCGAACCCGAACCCGAACCCTAACCTTAACCCGAACCCGAACCCTAACCCTAACCCGTACCCTAACCCTAACACTAAGCCGAACCCTAACCCGAACCCTAACCCTAACCCTAACCCGAACCCTAACCCTAACCCAAACCCTAACCCTAACCCTAACCCGAACCCTAACCCTAACCCTAACCGGAACCTAACCCTAACCCGAACCCTAACCCTAACACGAACCCGAACCCGAACCCTAACCTGAACCCGAACCCTAAACCTAAACCTAACCCTAACCCAAACCCTAACCCAAACCTGAACCCTAACCCGAACCCGAACACGAACCCTAACCATAACCCGAACCCGAACCCGATCCCTACCCATAACCCTAACCCGAACCCTAACCCGAACCCTAACCCTAACCCGAACCCGAACCCTAAGCCCTTACCCGAATCCTAACCCTAACCCGAACCCTAACCAGAATCCTAACCCTAACCCCGAACCCGAACCCTAACCCTAATCCTAACCCTAACCCGAACCCGAACCCTAACCCTAACCCTAACCTGACACCTAACCCGAACCCTAACACGAACCGTAACCCTAACCCTAACCCTAACCCTAACCCTAACCCGAACCCTAACCCTAACCCGAACCCTAACACTAACCGTAACCGTAACCCTAAAACTAACCCCTAATCCTAACTCTAACCCTATCCCTAACCCTAACCCTAAAACCTAACCCTAACCCAAACCCTAACCTTAACCCTAACCCTAACCCTATCCCAAACCCTAAACCTAAACCTAATCCTAAACCTAACCCTAACCCGAACCCTAACCCGAACCCTAACCCGAACCCTAACCCTAACCCTAACCCTAACCCTAACCCTAATCCGAACCCTAACCCTAACCCTAACAGAACACGAACCCTAACCCGAACCCGAACCCTAACCCGAAACCTAACCCTAACCCTAACCCGAACCCGAACCCTTACCCTAAACCGAACCCTAACCCGAACCCTAACCCTAAACCTAACCCTAACCCGAACCCTAACCCAAACCCGAACCCTATCCCTAAACCTAACCCTAACCCGAACCCTAACCCGTACCCTAACCCTAACCCTAACCCGAACCCTAACCCTAAACCTAACCGGAACCCTAACCCTAAACCTAACCCGAACCAGAACCCTAAGCCCTTACCCGAATCCTAAACCTAACCCGAACCCTAACCCAAACCCTAACTCTAACCCTAACCCCGAATCCGAACCCTAACCCTAACCTTAACCCTAACCCTAATCCGAACCCGAACCCTAACCCTAACCCTAACCCTAACCCGAAACCGAACCCTAACCCTAACCCGGACCCTAACCGTAACCCTAACACTAACCCTCACCCGAACCCTAAACCTAACCCTAACCCGAACCCTAACCCTAACCCTAAACCTAACCCGAAACCTAACCCTAACCCTAACCCCTAACCCTAAACCTAACCCTAACCCGAACCATAACCCTAACTCTAACTCTAATCCTAACCCGAACCCGAACCCTAAACCGAACCCTACCCCTCACCCTAATCCGAACCATAACCCTAACCCTAACACTAACCCTAACCCGAACCCGAACCCGAACCCTAACCCTAACCCGAACCCGAACCCTAACCCGAACCCTAACTCTAACCCTAACCCGAACCCTAACCCTAACCCAAACCCTAACCCTAACCCTAACCCGAACCCTAACCCTAACCCTAACCGGAACCTAACCCTAACCCGAACCCTAACCCTAACACGAACCCGAACCCGAACCCTAACCTGAACCCGAACCCTAAACCTAAACCTAACCCTAACCCAAACCCTAACCCAAACCTGAACCCTAACCCGAACCCGAACCCGAACCCTAACCATAACCCGAACCCGAACCCGATCCCTACCCATAACCCTAACCCGAACCCTAACCCTAACCCGAACCCTAACCCTAACCCGAACCCGAACCCTAAGCCCTTACCCGAATCCTAACCCTAACCCGAACCCTAACCAGAATCCTAACACTAACACCGAACCCGAACCCTAACCCTAATCCTAACCCTAACCCGAACCCGAACCCTAACCCTAACCCTAACCTGACACCTAACCCGAACCCTAACACGAACCCTAACCCTAACCCTAACCCTAACCCTAACCCTAACCCGAACCCTAACCCTAACCCGAACCCTAACACTAACCGTAACCGTAACCCTAAAACTAACCCCTAACCCTAACTCTAACCCTATCCCTAACCCTAACCCTAAAACCTAACCCTAACCCAAACCCTAACCTTAACCCTAACCCTAACCCTAACCCGAACCCTAAACCTAAAACTAATCCTAACCCTAACCCTAACCCGAACCCTAACCCGAACCCTAACCCGAACCCTAACCCTTACCCTAACCCTAACCCTAACCCTAATCCGAACCCTAACCCTAACCCTAACAGAACACGAACCCTAACCCGAACCCGAACCCTAACCCGAAACCTAACCCTAACCCTAACCCGAACCCGAACCCTTACCCTAAACCGAACCCTAACCCGAACCCTAACCCTAAACCTAACCCTAACCCGAACTCTAACCCAAACCCGAACCCTATCCCTAAACCTAACCCTAACCCGAACCCTAACCCGTACCCTAACCCTAACCCTAACCCGAACCCTAACCCTAAACCTAACCGGAACCCTAACCCTAAACCTAACCCGAACCAGAACCCTAAGCCCTTACCCGAATCCTAAACCTAACCCGAACCCTAACCCGAACCCTAACTCTAACCCTAACCCCGAATCCGATCCCTAACCGTAACCTTAACCCTAACCCTAATCCGAACCCGAACCCTAACCCTAACCCTAACCCTAACCCGACACCGAACCCTAACCCTAACCCGGACCCTAACCGTACCCCTAACACTAACCCTCACCCGAACCCTAAACCTAACCCTAACCCGAACCCTAACCCTAACCCTAACCCTAAACCTAACCCGAAACCTAACCCTAACCCTAACCCCTAACCCTAAACCTAACCCTAACCCGAACCATAACCCTAACTCTAACGCTAATCCTAACCCGAACCCGAACCCTAAACCGAACCCTACCCCTCACCCTAATCCGAACCATAACCCTAACCCTAACACTAACCCTAACCCGAACCCGAACCCGAACCCTAACCCTAACCCGAACCCGAACCCTAACCCTAACCCGTACCCTAACCCTAACCCTAAGCCGAACCCTAACCCGAACCCTAACCCTAACCCTAACCCGAACCCTAACCCTAACCCAAACCCTAACCCTAACCCTAACCCGAACCCTAACCCTAACCCTAACCGGAACCTAACCCTAACCCGAACCCTAACCCTAACACGAACCCGAACCCGAACCCTAACCTGAACCCGAACCCTAAACCTAAAACTAACCCTAACCCAAAACCTAACCCAAACCTGAACCCTAACCCGAACCCGAACCCGAACCCTAACCATAACCCGAACCCGAACCCGATCCCTACCCATAACCCTAACCCGAACCCTAACCCTAACCCGAACCCTAACCCTAACCCGAACCCGAACCCTAACCCTAAACCTAACCCTAACCCGAACCCGAACCCTAACCCTAACCCTAAGCCTAACCCGACACCGAACCCTAACCCTAACCCGGACCCTAACCGTAACCCTAACACTAACCCTCACCCGAACCCTAAACCTAACTCTAACCCGAACCCTAACCCTAACCCTAACCCTAAACCTAACCAGAAACCTAACCCTAACACTAACCCCTAACCCTAACCCTAACCCTAACCCTAACCCGAACCCTAACCCTAACTCTAACACTAATCCTAACCCGAACCCGAACCCTAAACCGAACCCTACCCCTAACCCTAATCCGAACCCTAACCCTAACCCTAACACTAACCCTAACCCGAACCCGAACCCGAACCCTAACCCTAACCCGAACCTGAACCCTTACCCTAACCCGTACCCTAACCCTAACCCTAACCCTAACCCGAACCCTAACCCTAACCCGAACCCGAACCCTAACCCTAACCCGAACCCTAAACCTAACCCTAACCCGAACCCTAAACCTAACCCTAACACGAACCCTAACCCTAACCCGAACCCTAACCCTAACCCTAACCCGAACCCTAACCCGAACCCTAAACCTAACCCTAACCCTAACCCGACCCTAACACTAACCCTAACCCGAACCCTAACCCTAACCCTAAACCTAACCCAAACTCGAACCCTAACCCTAACCCTAACCGAACCCTAAACCTAACCCTAACCCTAACACTAACCCGAATCCTAACCCTAATCCTAAACCTAGCCCTAACACTAACGCGAACCCTAACCCTAACCCGAACCCTAACCCTAACCCTAACCCTAACCCTAACCCGAACCCTAACCCTAAACCTAACCTTAACCCTAACCCTAACCCTAACCCTAAAGCCTAACCCTAACCCAAATCCTAACCTAACCCTAAACCTAACCCGAACCCTAACCCTAAACCTAACCCTAACCCTACACCGAACCCTAACCCGAACCCTAACCCGAACCCTAACTCTAACCCTAACCCTAACCCTAACCCTAATCCGAACCCTAACCCTAACCCTAACCCGAACCCGAACCCTAACCCGAACCCGAACCCTAACCCGAATCCTAACCCTAACCCTAACCCGAGCCCTAACCATAACCCGAATCCTAACCCTAACCCTAACCCGAACCCTAACCCTAACCCGAACCCTAACCCGAACCCTAACCCTAAATCTAACCCTAACCCGAACCCGAACCCTAACCCTAACCCGTACCCTAACTCTAACCCTAACCCGAACCCTAACCCGAACCCTAACCCTAACCCTAACCCGAACCCTAACCCTAACCCAAACCCTAACCCTAACCCTAACCCGAGCCCTAACCCTAACCCTAACCGGAACCTAACCCTAACCCGAACCCTATCCCTAACACGAACCCGAACCCGAACCATAACCCGAACCCGAACCCTAACACTAAACCTAACCCTAACCCAAACCCTAACCCAAACTTGAACCCTACCCGAACCCGAACCCTAACCCTAACCCGAACCATAACCCTAACCCTAACCCGAACCCTAAACCTAACCCTAACCCGAACCCTAACCCTAACCCGAATCCTAACCCTAACCCTAACCCGAACCCTAACCCGAACCATAAACCTAACCCTAACCCTAAACCGAACCCTAACCGGAACCCTAACCCGAACCCTACCCTAACCCTAACTCGAACCCTAACCCGAAACCTAGCTCTAATCCTAACCGGAACCCTAACCCTAACCCTAACACAAACCCTAACCCGAACCCTAACCCTAACCCTAACCCTATCCCGAACACTAACCCTAACCCTAACCCTAACACCTAACCCGAACACGAACCCGAACCCTATCCCGAACCCGAACCCTAACCTTACCCCGAACACGAACCCAAACCATAACCCTAACCCTAACCCGAACCCTAACCCTAACCCTAACCCTAACCCGAACACTAACCCTAACCCTAACCCTAACCCTAACCCTAACCCCTAACCCTAACCCGAACCCTAACCCTAACTCGAACACTAACCCTAACCCTAACCCGAAACCTAACCCTAACCCTAACCCGAAACCGAACCCTAACCCGAAACCTAACCCTAAACCTAACCCTAACCCGAACCCTAACCCTTACCCGAACCCTAACACTAACCCTAACCCGAACCCGAAACCTACACCGAAACCGAACCCTAACCCTAACCCGAACCCTAACCCTAACCCGAACCCGAACACTAACCCTAACCCGAACCCTAACCCGAACCCTAACCCGAACCCTAAACCTAACCCTAACCCTAACCCGAACCCTAACCCTAAACCTAAACCGAAACCGAACCCTAACCCGAACCCGAACCCTAACCCGAACCCTAACCCTAACCCGAAACCTAACCCTAACCCGAACCCTAACCTGATTCCTAACCCTAACCCTAACCCGAACCCAAACCCGAACCCTAACCCGAAACCTAACCCTAACCATAACTCGAACCCTAACCCTAACCCTAACCTGAACCCTAACCCAACCCAAACCCTATCCCTAACCCTAAACCTAACCCTAACCCGAACCCTAACCCAAAACCGAACCCTATCCCTAAACCTAACCCTAACCCGAACCCTAACCCGTACCCTAACCCTAAACCTAACCCTAACCCGAACTCTAACCCAAACCCGAACCCTATCCCTAAACCTAACCCTAACCCGAACCCTAACCCGAACCCTAACCCTAAACCTAACCCTAACCCGAACTCTAACCCAAACCCGAACCCTATCCCTAAACCTAACCCTAACCCGAACCCTAACCCATACCCTAACCCTAACCCTAACCCGAACCCTAACCCTAAACCTAACCGGAACCCTAACCCTAAACCTAACCCGAACCAGAACCCTAAGCCCTTACCCGAATCCTAAACCTAACCCGAACCCTAACCCGAACCCTAACTCTAACCCTAACCCCGAATCCGAACCCTAACCCTAACCTTAACCCTAACCCTAATCCGAACCCGAACCCTAACCCTAACCCTAACCCTAACCCGACACCGAACCCTAACCCTAACCCGGACCCTAACCGTAACCCTAACACTAACCCTCACCCGAACCCTAAACCTAACCCTAAACCGAACCCTAACCCTAACCCTAACCCTAAACCTAACCCGAAACCTAACCCTAACCCCTAACCCTAAACCTAACCCTAACCCGAACCATAACCCTAACTCTAACGCTAATCCTAACCCGAACCCGAACCCTAAACCGAACCCTACCCCTCACCCTAATCCGAACCATAACCCTTACCCTAACACTAACCCTAACCCGAACCCGAACCCGAACCCTAACCCTAACCCTAACCCGTACCCTAACCCTAACCCTAAGCCGAACCCTAACCCGAACCCTAACCCTAACCCTAACCCGAACCCTAACCCTAACCCAAACCCTAACCCTAACCCTAACCCGAACCCTAACCCTAACCCTAACCGGAACCTAACCCTAACCCGAACCCTAACCCTAACACGAACCCGAACCCGAACCCTAACCTGAACCCGAACCCTAAACCTAAATCTAACCCTAACCCAAAACCTAACCCAAACCTGAACCCTAACCCGAACCCGAACCCGAAACCTAACCATAACCCGAACCCGAACCCGATCCCTACCCATAACCCTAACCCGAACCCTAAACCTAACCCGAACCCTAACCCTAACCCGAACCCGAACCCTAACCCTAAACCTAACCCTAACCCGAACCCGAACCCTAACCCTAACCCTAAGCCTAACCCGACACCGAACCCTAACCCTAACCCGGACCCTAACCGTAACCCTAACACTAACCCTCACCCGAACCCTAAACCTAACCCTAACCCGAACCCTAACCCTAACCCTAACGCTAAACCTAACCAGAAACCTAACCCTAACACTAACCCCTAACCCTAACCCTAACCCTAACCCTAACCCGAACCCTAACCCTAACTCTAACACTAATCCTAACCCGAACCCGAACCCTAAACCGAACCCTACCCCTAACACTAATCCGAACCCTAAACCTAACCCTAACACTAACCCTAACCCGAACCCGAACCCGAACCCTAACCCTAACCCGAACCTGAACCCTTACCCTAACCCGTACCCTAACCCTAACCCTAACCCTAACCCTAACCCGAACCCTAAACCTAACCCGAACCCGAACCCTAACCCTAACCCGAACCCTAAACCTAACCCTAACCCGAACCCTAAACTTAACCCTAACACGAACCCTAACCCTAACCCGAACCCTAACCCTAACCCTAACCCGAATCCTAACCCTAACCCGAACCCTAACCCGAACCCTAAACCTAACCCTAACCCTAACCCGACCCTAACACTAACCCTAACCCGAACCCTAACCCTAACCCTAAACCTAACCCAAACTCGAACCCTAACCCTAACCCTAACCGAACCCTAAACCTAACCCTAACCCTAACACTAACCCGAATCCTAACCCTAATCCTAAACCTAGCCCTAACACTAACGCGAACCCTAACCCTAACCCGAACCCTAACCCTAACCCTAACCCTAACCCTAACCCGAACCCTAACCCTAAACCTAACCTTAACCCTAACCCTAACCCTAACCCTAAAGCCTAACCCTAACCCAAATCCTAACCTAACCCTAAACCTAACCCGAACCCTAACCCTAAACCTAACCCTAACCCTACACCGAACCCTAACCCGAACCCTAACCCGAACCCTAACTCTAACCCTAACCCTAACCCTAACCCTAATCCGAACCCTAACCCTAACCCTAACCCGAACCCGAACCCTAACCCTAACCCGAACCCGAATCCTAACCCGAATCCTAACCCTAACCCTAACCCGAGCCCTAACCATAACCCGAATCCTAACCCTAACCCTAACCCGAACCCTAACCCTAACCCGAACCCTAACCCGAACCCTAACCCTAAATCTAACCCTAACCCGAACCCGAACCCTAACCCTAACCCGTACCCTAACTCTAACCCTAACCCGAACCCTAACCCGAACCCTAACCCTAACCCTAACCCGAACCCTAACCCTAACCCAAACCCTAAACCTAACCCTAACCCGAGCCCTAACCCTAACCCTAACCGGAACCTAACCCTAACCCGAACCCTATCCCTAACACGAACCCGAACCCGAACCATAACCCGAACCCGAACCCTAACACTAAACCTAACCCTAACCCAAACCCTAACCCAAACTTGAACCTTACCCGAACCCGAACCCTAAACCTAACCCGAACCCTAACCCTAACCCTAACCCGAACCCTAAACCTAACCCTAACCCGAACCCTAACCCTAACCCGAACCCTAACCCTAACCCTAACCCGAATCCTAACCCTAACCCTAACCCGAAACCTAACCCGAACCATAAACCTAACCCTAACCCTAAACCGAACCCTAACCGGAACCCTAACCCGAACCCTACCCTAACCCTAACTCGAACCCTAACCCGAAACCTAGCTCTAATCCTAACCCGAACCCTAAACCTAACCCTAACACAAACCCTAACCCGAACCCTAACCCTAACCCTAACCCTATCCCGAACACTAACCCTAACCCTAACCCTAACACCTAACCCGAACACGAACCCGAACCCTATCCCGAACGCGAACCCTAACCTTACCCCGAACACGAACCCAAACCATAACCCTAACCCTAACCCGAACCCTAACCCTAACCCTAACCCTAACCCGAACACTAACCCTAACCCTAACCCTAACCCTAACCCTAACCCCTAACCCTAACCCGAACCCTAACCCTAACTCGAACACTAACCCTAACCCTAACCCGAAACCTAACCCTAACCCTAACCCGAAACCGAACCCTAACCCGAACCCTAACCCTAACCCTAACCCTAACCCGAACCCTAACCCTTACCCGAACCCTAACACTAACCCTAACCCGAACCCGAAACCTACACCGAAACCTAACCCTAACCCTAACCCGAACCCTAACCCTAACCCGAACCCGAACACTAACCCTAACCCGAACCCTAACCCGAACCCTAACCCGAACCCTAAACCTAACCCTAACCCTAACCCTAACCCGAACCCTAACCCTAAACCTAAACCGAACCCGAACCCTAACCCGAACCCGAACCCTAACCCGAACCCTAACCCTAACCCGAAACCTAACCCTAACCCGAACCCTAACCTGATTCCTAACCCTAACCCTAACCCGAACCCAAACCCGAACCCTAACCCGAAACCTAACCCTAACCATAACTCGAACCCTAACCCTAACCCTAACCTGAACCCTAACCCAACCCAAACCCTATCCCTAACCCTAAACCTAACCCTAACCCGAACCCTAACCCAAACCCGAACCCTATCCCTAAACCTAACCCTAACCCGAACCCTAACCCGTACCCTAACCCTAACCCTAACCCGAACCCTAAACCTAAACCTAACCGGAACCCTAACCCTAAACCTAACCCGTACCAGAACCCTAAGCCCTTACCCGAATCCTAAACCTAACCCGAACCCTAACCCGAACCCTAACTCTAACCCTAACCCCGAATCCGAACCCTAACCCTAACCTTAACCCTAACCCTAATCCGAACCCGAACACTAACCCTAACCCTAACCCTAACCCGACACCGAACCCTAACCCTAACCCGGACCCTAACCGTAACCCTAACACTAACCCTCACCCGAACCCTAAACCTAACCCTAACACGAACCCTAACCCTAACCCTAACCCTAAACCTAACCCGAAACCTAACCCTAACCCTAACCCCTAACCCTAAACCTAACCCTAACCCGAACCATAACCCTAACTCTAACACTAATCCTAACCCGAAACCGAACCCTAAACCGAACCCTACCCCTCACCCTAATCCGAACCATAACCCTAACCCTAACACTAACCCTAACCCGAACCCGAACCCGAACCCTAACCCTAACTCGAACCCGAACCCTAACCCTAACCCGTACCCTAACCCTAACACTAAGCCGAACCCTAACCCGAACCCTAACCCTAACCCTAACCCGAACCCTAACCCTAACCCAAACCCTAACCCTAACCCTAACCCGAACCCTAACCCTAACCCTAACCGGAACCTAACCCTAACCCGAACCCTAACCCTAACACGAACCCGAACCCGAACCCTAACCTGAACCCGAACCTTAAACCTAAACCTAACCCTAACCCAAACCCTAACCCAAACCTGAACCCTAACCCGAACCCGAACCCGAACCCTAACCATAACCCGAACCCGAACCCGATCCCTACCCATAACCCTAACCCGAACCCTAACCCTAACCCGAACGTAAACCCTAACCCGAACCCGAACCCTAAGCCCTTACCCGAATCCTAACCCTAACCCGAACCCTAACCAGAATCCTAACCCGAACCATAACCCTAACTCTAACCCTAATCCTAACCCTAACCCGAACCCGAACCCTAACCCTAACCCTAACCTGACACCTAACCCGAACCCTAACACGAACCCTAACCCTAACCCTAACCCTAACCCTAACCCTAACCCGAACCCTAACCCTAACCCGAACCCTAACATTAACCGTAACCGTAACCCTAAAACTAACCCCTAACCCTAACTCTAACCCTATCCCTAACCCTAACCCTAAAACCTAACCCTAACCCAAACCCTAACCTTAACCCTAACCCTAACCCTAACCCGAACCCTAAACCTAAACCTAATCCTAACCCTAACCCTAACCCGAACCCTAACCCGAACCCTAACCCGAACCCTAACCCTAACCCTAACCCTAACCCTAATCCGAACCCTAACCCTAACCCTAACAGAACACGAACCCTAACCCGAACCCGAACCCTAACCCGAAACCTAACCCTAACCCTAACCCGAACCCGAACCCTTACCCTAAACCGAACCCTAACCCGAACCCTAACCCTAAACCCAGCCCTAACCCGAAACCTAAACCAAACCCGAACCCTATCCCTAAACCTAACCCTAACCCGAACCCTAACCCGTACCCTAACCCTAACCCTAACCCGAAACCTAACCCTAAACCTAACCGGAACGCTAACCCTAAACCTAACCCGAACCAGAACCCTAAGCCCTTACCCGAATCCTAAACCTAAGCCGAACCCTAACCCGAACCCTAACTCTAACCCTAACCCCGAATCCAAACCCTAACCCTAACCTTAACCCTAACCCTAATCCGAACCCGAACCCTAACCCTAACCCTAACCCTAACCCGACACCGAACCCTAACCCTAACCCGGACCCTAACCGTAACCCTAACACTAACCCTCACCCGAACCCTAAACCTAACCCTAACCCGAACCCTAACCCTAACCCTAACCCTAAACCTAACCCGAAACCTAACCCTAACCCTAACCCCTAACCCTAAACCTAACCCTAACCCGAACCATAACCCTAACTCTAACACTAATCCTAACCCGAACCCGAACCCTAAACCGAACCCTACCCCTCACCCTAATCCGAACCAAAACCCTAACCCTAACACTAACCCTAACCCGAACCCGAACCCGAACCCTAAACCTAACCCGAACCCGAACCCTAACCCTAACCCGTACCCTAACCCTAACACTAAGCCGAACCCTAACCCGAACCCTAACCCTAACCTGAACCCTAACCCTAACCCAAATCCGTACCCTAACCCTAACCCGAACCCTAACCCTAACCCTAACCCTAACCCGAACCCTAACCCTAACCCTAACCGGAACCTAAACCTAACCCGAACCCTAACCCTAACACGAACCCGAACCCGAACCCTAACCTGAACCCGAACCCTAAACCTAAACCTAACCCTAACCCAAACCCTAACCCAAACCTGAACCCTAACCCGAACCCAAACCCGAACCCTAACCATAACCCGAACCCGAACCCGATCCCTACCCATAACCCTAACCCGAACCCTAACCCTAACCCGAACCCTAACCCTAACCCGAACCCGAACCCTAAGTCCTTACCCGAATCCTAACCCTAACCCGAACCCTAACCAGAATCCTAACCCTAACCCCGAACCCGAACCCTAACCCTAATCCTAACCCTAACCAGAACCCGAACCCTAACCCTAACCCTAACCTGACACCTAACCCAAAACCTAACACGAACCCTAACCCTAACCCTAACCCTAACCCTAACCCGAACCCTAACCCTAACCCGAACCCTAACACTAACCGTAACCGTAACCCTAAAACTAACCCCTAACCCTAACTCTAACCCTATCCCTAACCCTAACCCTAACCCTAACCCTAACCCAAACCCTAACCTTAACCCTAACCCTAACCCTAACCCGAACCCTAAACCTAAACCTAATCCTAACCCTAACTCTAACCCGAACCCTAACCTGAACCCTAACCCGAACCCTAACCCTAACCCTAACCCTAACCCTAATCCGAACCCTAACCCTAACCCTAACAGAACACGAACCCTAACCCGAACCCGAACCCTAACCCGAAACCTAACCCTAACCCTAACCCGAACCCGAACCCTTACCCTAAACCGAACCCTAACCCGAACCCTAACCCTAAACCTAACCCTAACCCGAACCCTAACCCAAAACCGAACCCTATCCCTAAACCTAACCCTAACCCGAACCCTAACCCGTACCCTAACCCTAACCCTAACCCGAACCCTAACCCTAAACCTAACCGGAACCCTAACCCTAAACCTAACCCGAACCAGAACCCTAAGCCCTTACCCGAATCCTAAACCTAACCCGAACCCTAACCCGAACCCTAACTCTAACCCTAACCCCGAATCCGAACCCTAACCCTAACCTTAACCCTAACCCTAATCCGAACCCGAACCCTAACCCTAACCCTAACCCTAACCCGACACCGAACCCTAACCCTAACCCGGACCCTAACCGTAACCCTAACACTAACCCTCACCCGAACCCTAAACCTAACCCTAACCCGAACCCTAACCCTAACCCTAACCCTAAACCTAACCCGAAACCTAACCCTAACCCTAACCCCTAACCCTAAACCTAACCCTAACCCGAACCATAACCCTAACTCTAACACTAATCCTAACCCGAAACCGAACACTAAACCGAACCCTACCCCTCACCCTAATCCGAACCATAACCCTAACCCTAACACTAACCCTAACCCAAACCCGAACCCGAACCCTAACCCTAACCGTAACCCGAACCCTAACCCTAACCCGTACCCTAACCCTAACTCTAAGCCGAACCCTAACCCGAACCCTAACCCTAACCCTAACCCGAACCCTAACCCTAACCCAAACCCTAAACCTAAACCTAACCCGAACCCTAACCCTAACCCTAACCGGAACCTAACCCTAACCCGAACCCTAACCCTAACACGAACCCGAACCCGAACCCTAACCTGAACCCGAACCCTAAACCTAAACCTAACCCTAACCCAAACCCTAACCCAAACCTGAACCCTAACCCGAACCCGAAACCGAACCCTAACCATAACCCGAACCCGAACCCGATCCCTACCCATAACCCTAACCCGAACCCTAACCCTAACCCGAACCCTAACCCTAACCCTAACCCTAAACCTAACCCGAAACCTAACCCTAACCCTAACCCCTAACCCTAAACCTAACCCTAACCCGAACCATAACCCTAACTCTAACACTAATCCTAACCCGAACCCGAACACTAAACCGAACCCTACCCCTCACCCTAATCCGAACCATAACCCTAACCCTAACACTAAACCTAACCCAAACCCGAACCCGAACCCTAACCCTAACCCTAACCCGAACCCTAACCCTAACCCGTACCCTAACCCTAACCCTAAGCCGAACCCTAACCCGAACCCTAACCCTAACCCTAACCCGAACCCTAACCCTAACCCAAACCCTAAACCTAACCCTAACCCGAACCCTAACCCTAACCCTAACCGGAACCTAACCCTAACCCGAACCCTAACCCTAACACGAACCCGAACCCGAACCCTAACCTGAACCCGAACCCTAAACCTAAACCTAACCCTAACCCAAACCCTAACCCAAACCTGAACCCTAACCCGAACCCGAAACCGAACCCTAACCATAACACGAACCCGAACCCGATCCCTACCCATAACCCTAACCCGAACCCTAACCCTAACCCGAACCCTAACCCTAACCCGAACCCGAATCCTAACCCTAAACCTAACCCTAACCCGAACCCGAACCCTAACCCTAAACCTAAGCCTAACCCGACACCGAACCCTAACCCTAACCCGGACCCTAACCGTAACCCTAACACTAACCCTCACCCGAACCCTAAACCTAACCCTAACCCGAACCCTAACCCTAACCCTAACCCTAAACCTAACCAGAAACCTAACCCTAACACTAACCCCTAACCCTAACCCTAACCCTAACCCTAACCCTAACCCTAACCCGAACCCTAACCCTAACTCTAACACTAACCCTAACCCGAACCCGGACCCTAAACCGAACCCTACCCCTAACCCTAATCCGAACCCTAACCCTAACCCTAACACTAACCCTAACCCGAACCCGAACCCGAACCCTAACCCTAACCCGAACCTGAACCCTTACCCTAACCCGTACCCTAACCCTAACCCTAACCCTAACCCTAACCCTAACCCGAACCCTAACCCTAACCCGAACCCGAACCCTAACCCTAACCCGAACCCTAAACCTAACCCTAACCCGAACCCTAAACCTAACCCTAACACGAACCCTAACCCTAACCCGAACCCTAACCCTAACCCTAACCCGAATCCTAACCCTAAACCTAACCCGAACCCTAACCCGAACCCTAAACCTAACCCTAACCCTAACCCGACCCTAACACTAACCCGAACCCGAACCCTAACCCTAACCCTAAACCTAACCCTAACTCGAACCCTAACCCTAACCCTAACCGAACCCTAAACCTAACCCTAACCCTAACACTAACCCGAATCCTAACCCTAACCCTAAACCTAACCCTAACACTAACGCGAACCCTAACCCTAACCCGAACCCTAACCCTAAACCTAACCCTAACCCTAACCCGAACCCTAACCCTAAACCTAACCCTAACCCTAACCCTAACCGTAACCCTAAAACCTAACCCTAACCCAAATCCTAACCTA
Source organism: Urocyon cinereoargenteus (assembly GCA_032313775.1). NCBI lineage: Eukaryota > Metazoa > Chordata > Mammalia > Carnivora > Canidae > Urocyon > Urocyon cinereoargenteus. The sequence goes on along the minus strand of JAVLSZ010000059.1, from coordinate 1,952,372 downwards.
ACCCTAAACCTAACCCGAACCCTAACCCTAAACCTAACCCTAACCCTACACCGAACCCTAACCCGAACCCTAACCCGAACCCTAACTCTAACCCTAACCCTAACCCTAACCCTAATCCGAACCCTAACCCTAACCCTAACCCGAACCCGAACCCTAACCCGAACCCGAACCCTAACCCGAATCCTAACCCTAACCCTAACCCGAGCCCTAACCATAACCCGAATCCTAACCCTAACCCTAACCCGAACCCTAACCCTAACCCGAACCCTAACCCTAAATCTAACCCTAACCCGAACCCTAACCCTAACCCTAACCCGAACCCTAACCCTAACCCAAACCCTAACCCTAACCCTAACCCGAACCCTAACCCTAACCCTAACCGGAACCTAACCCTAACCCGAACCCTATCCCTAACACGAACCCGAACCCGAACCATAACCCGAACCCGAAACCTAACACTAAACCTAACCCTAACCCAAACCCTAACCCAAACTTGAACCCTACCCGAACCCGAACCCTAACCCTAACCCGAACCCTAACCCTAACCCTAACCCGAACCCTAAACCTAACCCTAACCCGAACCCTAACCCTAACCCGAACCCTAACCCTAACCCTAACCCGAATCCTAACCCTAACCCTAACCCGAACCCTAACCCGAACAATAAACCTAACCCTAACCCTAAACCGAACCCTAACCGGAACCCTAAACCGAACCCTACCCTAACCCTAACTCGAACCCTAACCCGAAACCTAGCTCTAATCCTAACCCGAACCCTAACCCTAACCCTAACACAAACCCTAACCCGAACCCTAACCCTAACCCTAACCCTAACCCTATCCCGAACACTAACCCTAACCCTAACCCTAACACCTAAACCGAACACGAACCCGAACCCTATCCCGAACCCGAACCCTAACCTTACCCCGAACACGAACCCAAACCATAACCCTAACCCTAACCCGAACCCTAACCCTAACCCTAACCCTAACCCTAACCCGAACACTAACCCTAACCCTAACCCTAACCCTAAGCCCTAACCCTAACCCGAACCCTAACCCTAACTCGAACACTAACCCTAACCCTAACCCGAACCCTAACCCTAACCCTAAGCCTAAACCTAACCCGAACCCTAACCCTAAACCTAAACCTAACCCTAACCCTAACCCTAACCCTAACCCTAACCCGAACCCGAACCCTAACCCGAAACCTAACCCTAACCCTAACCCTAACCCGAACCCTAACCCTTACCCGAACCCTAACACTAACCCTAACCCGAACCCGAAACCTACACCGAAACCTAACCCTAACCCTAACCCGAACCCTAACCCTAACCCGAACCCGAACACTAACCCTAACCCGAACCCTAACCCGAACCCTAACCCGAACCCTAAACCTAACCCTAACCCTAACCCTAACCCTAACCCGAACCCTAACCCTAAACCTAAACCGAACCCGAACCCTAACCCGAACCCTAACCCGAACCCTAACCCTAACCCTAACCCGAAACCTAACCCTAACCTGAACCCTAACCTGATTCCCAACCCAAACCCTAACCCTAAACCTAAACCTAACCCTAACCCGAACCCTAACCCAAACCCGAACCCTATCCCTAAACCTAACCCTAACCCGAACCCTAACCCAACCCAAACCCTAACCCTAACCCTAAACCTAACCCTAACCCGAACCCTAACCCAAACCCGAACCCTATCCCTAAACCTAACCCTAACACGAACCCTAACCCGTACCCTAACCCTAACCCTAACCCGAACCCTAAACCTAAACCTAACCGGAACCCTAACCCTAAACCTAACCCGAACCAGAACCCTAAGCCCTTACCCGTATCCTAAACCTAACCCGAACCCTAACCCGAACCCTAACTCTAACCCTAACCCCGAATCGGAACCCTAACCCTAACCTTAACCCTAACCCTAATCCGAACCCGAACCCTAACCCTAACCCTAACCCTAACCCGACACCGAACCCTAACCCTAACCCGGACCCTAATCGTAACCCTAACACTAACCCTCACCCGAACCCTAAACCTAACCCTAACCCGAAACCTAACCCTAACCCTAACCCTAAACCTAACCCGAAACCTAACCCTAACCCTAACCCCTAACCCTAAACCTAACCCTAACCCGAACCATAACCCTAACTCTAACACTAATCCTAACCCGAACCCGAACCCTAAACCGAACCCTACCCTCACCCTAATCCGAACCATAACCCTAACCCTAACACTAACCCTAACCCGAACCCGAACCCGAACCCTAACCCTAACCCGAACCCGAACCCTAACCCTAACCCGTACCCTAACCCTAACACTAAGCCGAACCCTAACCCGAACCCTAACCCTAACCCTAACCCGAACCCTAACCCTAACCCAAACCCTAACCCTAACCCTAACCCGAACCCTAACCCTAACCCTAACCGGAACCTAACCCTAACCCGAACCCTAACCCTAACACGAACCCGAACCTGAACCCTAACCTGAACCCGAACCCTAAACCTATACCTAACCCTAACCCAAACCCACACCCAAACCTGAAACCTAACCCGAACCCGAACCCGAACCCTAACCATAACCCGAACCCGAACCCGATCCCTACCCATAACCCTAACCCGAACCCTAACCCTAACCCGAACCCTAACCCTAACCCGAACCCGAACACTAAGCCCTTACCCGAATCCTAACCCTAACCCGAACCCTAACCAGAATCCTAACCCTAACCCCGAACCCGAACCCTAACCCTAATCCTAACCCTAACCCGAACCCGAACCCTAACCCTAACCTGACACCTAACCCGAACCCTAACACGAACCCTAACCCTAACCCTAACCCTAAACCTAACCCTAACCCGAACCCTAACCCTAACCCGAACCCTAACACTAACCGTAACCGTAACCCTAAAACTAACCAATAACCCTAACTCTAAACCTATCCCTAACCCTAACCCTAAAACCTAACCCTAACCCAAACCCTAAACTTAACCCTAACCCTAACCCTAACCCGAACCCTAAACCTAAACCTAATCCTAACCCTAACCCTAACCCGAACCCTAACCCGAACCCTAACCCGAACCCTAACCAGAACCCTAACCCTAACCCTAACCCTAACCCTAACCCTAATCCGAACCCTAACCCTAACCCTAACAGAACACGAACCCTAACCCGAACCCGAACCCTAACCCGAAACCTAACCCTAACCCTAACCCGAACCCGAACCCTTACCCTAAACCGAACCCTAACCCGAACCCTAACCCTAAACCTAACCCTAACCCGAACCCTAACCCAAACCCGAACCCTATCCCTAAACCTAACCCTAACCCGAACCCTAACCCGTACCCTAACCCTAACCCTAACCCGAACCCTAACCCTAAACCTAACCGGAACCCTAACCCTAAACCTAACCCGAACCAGAACCCTAAGCCCTTACCCGAATCCTAAACCTAACCCGAACCCTAACCCGAACCCTAACTCTAACCCTAACCCCGAATCCGAACCCTAACCCTAACCTTAACCCTAACCCTAATCCGAACCCGAACCCTAACCCTAACCCTAACCCTAACCCGACACCGAACCCTAACCCTAACCCGGACCCTAACCGTAACCCTAACACTAACCCTCACCCGAACCCTAAACCTAACCCTAACCCGAACCCTAACCCTAACCCTAACCCTAAACCTAACCCGAAACCTAACCCTAACCCTAACCCCTAACCCTAAACCTAACCCTAACCCGAACCATAACCCTAACTCTAACACTAATCCTAACCCGAACCCGAACCCTAAACCGAACCCTACCCCTCACCCTAATCCGAACCATAACCCTAACCCTAACACTAACCCTAACCCGAACCCGAACCCGAACCCTAACCCTAACCCGAACCCGAACCCTAACCCTAACCCGTACCCTAACCCTAACCCTAAGCCGAACCCTAAACCGAACCCTAACCCTAAACCTAACCCGAACCCTAACCCTAACCCAAACCCTAACCCTAACCCTAACCCGAACCCTAACCCTAACCCTAACCGGAACCTAACCCTAACCCGAACCCTAACCCTAACACGAACCCGAACCCGAACCCTAACCTGAACCCGAACCCTAAACCTAAACCTAACCCTAACCCAAACCCTAACCCAAACCTGAACCCTAACCCGAACCCGAACCCGAACACTAACCATAACCCGAACCCGAACCCGATCCCTACCCATAACCCTAACCCGAACCCTAACCCTAACCCGAACCCTAACCCTATCCCGAACCCGAACACTAAGCCCTTACCCGAATCCTAACCCTAAACCGAACCCTAACCAGAATCCTAACCCTAACCCCGAACCCGAAGCCTAACCCTAATCCTAACCCTAACCCGAACCCGAACCCTAACCCTAACCCTAACCTGACAAGTATCCCGAACCCTAACACGAACCCTAACCCTAACCCTAACCCTAACCCTAACCCTAACCCTAACCCTAACCCGAACCCTAACCCTAACCCTAACCGGAACCTAACCCTAACCCGAACCCTAACCCTAACACGAACCCGAACCCGAACCCTAACCTGAACCCGAACCCTAAACCTAAACCTAACCCTAACCCAAACCCTAACCCAAACCTGAACCCTAACCCGAACCCGAAACCGAACCCTAACCATAACCCGAACCCGAACCCGATCCCTACCCATAACCCTAACCCGAACCCTAACCCTAACCCGAACCCTAACCCTAACCCGAACCCGAATCCTAACCCTAAACCTAACCCTAACCCGAACCCGAACCCTAACCCTAAACCTAAGCCTAACCCGACACCGAACCCTAACCCTAACCCGGACCCTAACCGTAACCCTAACACTAACCCTCACCCGAACCCTAAACCTAACCCTAACCCGAACCCTAACCCTAACCCTAACCCTAAACCTAACCAGAAACCTAACCCTAACACTAACCCCTAACCCTAACCCTAACCCTAACCCTAACCCGAACCCTAACCCTAACTCTAACACTAACCCTAACCCGAACCCGGACCCTAAACCGAACCCTACCCCTAACCCTAATCCGAACCCTAACCCTAACCCTAACACTAACCCTAACCCGAACCCGAACCCGAACCCTAACCCTAACCCGAACCTGAACCCTTACCCTAACCCGTACCCTAACCCTAACCCTAACCCTAACCCTAACCCGAACCCTAACCCTAACCCGAACCCGAACCCTAACCCTAACCCGAACCCTAAACCTAACCCTAACCCGAACCCTAAACCTAACCCTAACACGAACCCTAACCCTAACCCGAACCCTAACCCTAACCCTAACCCGAATCCTAACCCTAAACCTAACCCGAACCCTAACCCGAACCCTAAACCTAACCCTAACCCTAACCCGACCCTAACACTAACCCGAACCCGAACCCTAACCCTAACACTAACCCTAACCCTAACCCTAACCCTAACCCTAACACTTACCCCTAACCCTAACCCTTACCCTAACCCTAAACCTAAAACCTAACCCTAACCCTACCCCTAACACTAACCCTAACCCGAACCCTAACCCTAACCCTAAACCTAACCCTAACTCGAACCCTAACCCTAACCCTAACCGAACCCTAAACCTAAACCTAACCCTAACACTAACCCGAATCCTAACCCTAACCCTAAACCTAACCCTAACACTAACGCGAACCCTAACCCTAACCCGAACCCTAACCCTAAACCTAACCCTAACCCTAACCCGAACCCTAACCCTAAACCTAACCCTAACCCTAACCCTAACCCTAACCCTAAAACCTAACCCTAACCCAAATCCTAACCTAACCCTAAACCTAACCCGAACCCTAACCCTAAACCTAACCCTAACCCTACACCGAACCCTAACCCGAACCCTAACCCGAACCCTAACTCTAACCCTAACCCTAACCCTAACCCTAATCCGAACCCTAACCCTAACCATAACCCGAACCCGAACCCTAACCCGAACCCGAACCCTAACCCGAATCCTAAACCTAACCCTAACCCGAGCCCTAACCATAACCCGAATCCTAACCCTAACCCTAACCTGAACCCTAACCCTAACCCGAACCCTAACCCGAAACCTAACCCTAAATCTAACCCTAACCCGAACCCGAACCCTAACCCTAACCCGTACCCTAACTCTAACCCTAACCCGAAACCTAACCCGAACCCTAACCCTAACCCTAACCCGAACCCTAACCCTAACCCAAACCCGAACCCTAACCCTAACCCGAACCCTAACCCTAACCCTAACCGGAACCTAACCCTAACCCGAACCCGATCCCTAACCCTAACCCGAACCCTAAACCTAACCCGAACCCTAACACTAACCGTAACCGTAACCCTAAAACTAACCCCTAACCCTAACTCTAAACCTATCCCTAACCCTAACCCTAAAACCTAACCCTAACCCTAACCCGAACCCTAAACCTAAACCTAATCCTAACCCTAACCCTAACCCGAACCCTAACCCGAACCCTAACCCGAACCCTAACCCTAACCCTAACCCTAACCCTAACCCTAATCCGAACCCTAACCCTATCCCTAACAGAACACGAACCCTAACCCGAACCCGAACCCTAACCCGAAACCTAACCCTAACCCTAACCCGAACCCGAACCCTTACCCTAAACCGAACCCTAACCCGAACCCTAACCCTAAACCTAACCCTAACCCGAACCCTAACCCAAACCCGAACCCTATCCCTAAACCTAACCCTAACCCGAACCCTAACCCGTACCCTAACCCTAACCCTAACCCGAACCTTAACCCTAAACCTAACCGGAACCCTAACCCTAAACCTAACCCGAACCAGAACCCTAAGCCCTTACCCGAATCCTAAACCTAACCCGAACCCTAACCCGAACACTAACTCTAACCCTAACCCCGAATCCGAACCCTAACCCTAACCTTAACCCTAACCCTAATCCGAACCCGAACCCTAACCCTAAACCTAACCCTAACCCGACACCGAACCCTAACCCTAACCCGGACCCTAACCGTAACCCTAACACTAACCCTCACCCGAACCCTAAACCTAACCCTAACCCGAACCCTAACCCTAACCCTAACCCTAAACCTAACCCGAAACCTAACCCTAACCCTAACCCCTAACCCTAAACCTAACCCTAACCCGAACCATAACCCTAACTCTAACACTAATCCTAACCCGAACCCGAACCCTAAACCGAACCCTACCCCTCACCCTAATCCGAACCATAACCCTAACCCTAACACTAACCCTAACCCGAACCCGAACCCGAACCCTAACCCTAACCCGAACCCGAACCCTAACCCTAACCCGTACCCTAACCCTAACCCTAAGCCGAACCCTAAACCGAACCCTAACCCTAACCCTAACCCGAACCCTAACCCTAACCCAAACCCTAACCCTAACCCTAACCCGAACCCTAACCCTAACACGAACCCGAACCCGAACCCTAACCTGAACCCGAACCCTAAACCTAAACCTAACCCTAACCCAAACCCTAACCCAAACCTGAACCCTAACCCGAACCCGAACCCGAACCCTAACCATAACCCGAACCCGAACCCGATCCCTACCCATAACCCTAACCCGAACCCTAACCCTAACCCGAACCCTAACCCTAACCCGAATCCGAACACTAAGCCCTTACCGAATCCTAACCCTAACCCGTACCCTAACCAGAATCCTAACCCTAACCCCGAACCCGAACCCTAACCCTAATCCTAACCCTAACCCGAACCCGAACCCTAACCCTAACCCTAACCTGACAAGTATCCCGAACCCTAACACGAACCCTAACCCTAACCCTAACCCTAACCCTAACCCGAACCCTAACCCTAACCCGAACCCTAACACTAACCGTAACCGTAACCCTAAAACTAACCCCTAACGCTAACTCTAACACTATCCCTAACCCTAACCCTAAAACCTAACCCTAACCCAAACCCTAACCTTAACCCTAACCCTAACCCTAACCCTAACCCTAAACCTAAACCTAATCCTAACCCTAACCCTAACCCGAACCCTAACCCGAACCCTAACCCGAACCCTAACCCTAACCCTAACCCTAACCCTAATCCGAACCCTAACCCTAACCCTAACAGAACACGAACCCTAACCCGAACCCGAACCCTAACCAGAAACCTAACCCTAACCCTAACCCGAACCCGAACCCTTACCCTAAACCGAACCCTAACCCGAACCCTAACCGGAACCCTAACCCGAAACCTAACCCTAACCCTAACTCGAACCCTTACCCGAAACCTAGCCCTAATCCTAACCCGAACCCTAACCCTAACCCTAACCCAAACCCTAACCCGAACCCTAACCCTAACCCTAACCCTAACCCTAACCCGAACCCTAACCCTAACCCTAACCCTAACACCTAACCCGAACACGAACCCGAACCCTAACCCGAACCCGAACCCTAACCTTACCCCGAACACGAAACCAAACCATAACCCTAACCCTAACCCGAACCCTAACCCTAACCCTAACCCTAACCCGAACACTAACCCTAACCCTAACCCTAACCCTAACCCCTAACCCTAACCCGAAACCTAACCCTAACTCGAACACTAACCCTAACCCTAACCCGAACCCTAACCCTAACCCTAACCCTAAACCTAACCCGAACCCTAACCCTAAACCTAACCCTAACCCTAATCCTAACCCTAACCCGAACCCGAGCCCTAACCCGAACCCTAACCCTAACCCTAACCCTAACCCGAACACTAACCCTTACCCGAACCCTAACCCTAACCCTAACCCGAACCCGAAACCTAAACCGAAACCTAATCCTAAACCTAACCCGAACCCTAACCCTAACCCTAAACCGAACCCGAACCCTAAACCGAACCCGAACCCTAAACCGAACCCGAACCCTAACCTGAACCCTAACCCTAACCCTAACCTGAACCCTAACCCTAACCCAAACCCTAACCCGAACCCTAACCCTAACTCTAACCCGAACCCAAACCCGAACCCTAACCCGAACCCTAACCCTAACCCTAACACGAACCCTAACCCTAAACCTAACCCGAACCCTAACCCTACCCAAACCCTAACCCTAACCCTAACCCTAACCCTAACCCTAACCCGAACCCTAACCCTAACCCGAACCCTAACCCTAACCCTAAACCTAAACCGAACCCTAACCCGTACCCTAACCCTAAACCTAACCCGAACCCTAACCCTAACCCTAACCCTAACCCTAACCCGAACCCTAACCCTAACCCTAACCGGAACCCTAAACCTAACCCTAACACGAACCAGAACCCTAAGCCCTTATCCGAATCCTAAACCTAACCCGAACCATAACCCGAACTCTAACCCTAACCCTAACCCCGAATCCGAACCCTAACCCTAACCCTAACCCGAACCCGAACCCGAACCTTAACCCTAACACTAACCCTAACCCGACACCGAACCCTAACCCTTACCCGGACCCTAACCGTAACCCTAAACCTAACCCTAACCCTAAATCTAACCAGAAACCTAACCCTAACACTAACCCCTAACCCTAACCCTAACCCTAACCCTAACCCGAACCCTAACCCTAACTCTAACACTAACCCTAACCCGAACCCGAACCCTAAACCTAACCCTAACACGAACCCTAAACCTAACCCTAACACGAACCCTAACCCTAACCCGAACCCTAACCCTAACCCTAACCCGAATCCTAACCCTAAACCTAACCCGAACCCTAACCCGAACCCTAAACCTAACCCTAACCCTAACCCGACCCTAACACTAACCCTAACCCGAACCCTAACCCTAACCCTAAACCTAACCCTAACTCGAACCCTAACCCTAACCCTAACCGAACCCTAAACCTAACCCTAACCCTAACACTAACCCGAATCCTAACCCTAACCCTAAACCTAACCCTAACACTAACGCGAACCCTAACCCTAACCCGAACCCTAACCCTAAACCTAACCCTAACCCTAACCCGAACCCTAACCCTAAACCTAACCCTAACCCTAACCCTAACCCGAACCCTAACCCTAACCCTAACCGGAACCTAACCCTAACCCGAACCCTAACCCTAACACGAACCCGAACCCGAACCCTAACCTGAACCCGAACCCTAAACCTAAACCTAACCCTAACCCAAACCCTAACCCAAACCTGAACCCTAACCCGAACCCGAACCCGAACACTAACCATAACCCGAACCCGAACCCGATCCCTACCCATAACCCTAACCCGAACCCTAACCCTAACCCGAACCCTAACCCTATCCCGAACCCGAACACTAAGCCCTTACCCGAATCCTAACCCTAAACCGAACCCTAACCAGAATCCTAACCCTAACCCCGAACCCGAAGCCTAACCCTAATCCTAACCCTAACCCGAACCCGAACCCTAACCCTAACCCTAACCTGACAAGTATCCCGAACCCTAACACGAACCCTAACCCTAACCCTAACCCTAACCCTAACCCTAACCCTAACCCGAACCCTAACCCTAACCCTAACCGGAACCTAACCCTAACCCGAACCCTAACCCTAACACGAACCCGAACCCGAACCCTAACCTGAACCCGAACCCTAAACCTAAACCTAACCCTAACCCAAACCCTAACCCAAACCTGAACCCTAACCCGAACCCGAAACCGAACCCTAACCATAACCCGAACCCGAACCCGATCCCTACCCATAACCCTAACCCGAACCCTAACCCTAACCCGAACCCTAACCCTAACCCGAACCCGAATCCTAACCCTAAACCTAACCCTAACCCGAACCCGAACCCTAACCCTAAACCTAAGCCTAACCCGACACCGAACCCTAACCCTAACCCGGACCCTAACCGTAACCCTAACACTAACCCTCACCCGAACCCTAAACCTAACCCTAACCCGAACCCTAACCCTAACCCTAACCCTAAACCTAACCAGAAACCTAACCCTAACACTAACCCCTAACCCTAACCCTAACCCTAACCCTAACCCGAACCCTAACCCTAACTCTAACACTAACCCTAACCCGAACCCGGACCCTAAACCGAACCCTACCCCTAACCCTAATCCGAACCCTAACCCTAACCCTAACACTAACCCTAACCCGAACCCGAACCCGAACCCTAACCCTAACCCGAACCTGAACCCTTACCCTAACCCGTACCCTAACCCTAACCCTAACCCTAACCCTAACCCGAACCCTAACCCTAACCCGAACCCGAACCCTAACCCTAACCCGAACCCTAAACCTAACCCTAACCCGAACCCTAAACCTAACCCTAACACGAACCCTAACCCTAACCCGAACCCTAACCCTAACCCTAACCCGAATCCTAACCCTAAACCTAACCCGAACCCTAACCCGAACCCTAAACCTAACCCTAACCCTAACCCGACCCTAACACTAACCCTAACCCGAACCCTAACCCTAACCCTAAACCTAACCCTAACTCGAACCCTAACCCTAACCCTAACCGAACCCTAAACCTAAACCTAACCCTAACACTAACCCGAATCCTAACCCTAACCCTAAACCTAACCCTAACACTAACGCGAACCCTAACCCTAACCCGAACCCTAACCCTAAACCTAACCCTAACCCTAACCCGAACCCTAACCCTAAACCTAACCCTAACCCTAACCCTAACCCTAACCCTAAAACCTAACCCTAACCCAAATCCTAACCTAACCCTAAACCTAACCCGAACCCTAACCCTAAACCTAACCCTAACCCTACACCGAACCCTAACCCGAACCCTAACCCGAACCCTAACTCTAACCCTAACCCTAACCCTAACCCTAATCCGAACCCTAACCCTAACCCTAACCCGAACCCGAACCCTAACCCGAACCCGAACCCTAACCCGAATCCTAAACCTAACCCTAACCCGAGCCCTAACCATAACCCGAATCCTAACCCTAACCCTAACCTGAACCCTAACCCTAACCCGAACCCTAACCCGAAACCTAACCCTAAATCTAACCCTAACCCGAACCCGAACCCTAACCCTAACCCGTACCCTAACTCTAACCCTAACCCGAAACCTAACCCGAACCCTAACCCTAACCCTAACCCGAACCCTAACCCTAACCCAAACCCGAACCCTAACCCTAACCCGAACCCTAACCCTAACCCTAACCGGAACCTAACCCTAACCCGAACCCGATCCCTAACCCTAACCCGAACCCTAAACCTAACCCGAACCCTAACACTAACCGTAACCGTAACCCTAAAACTAACCCCTAACCCTAACTCTAAACCTATCCCTAACCCTAACCCTAAAACCTAACCCTAACCCTAACCCGAACCCTAAACCTAAACCTAATCCTAACCCTAACCCTAACCCGAACCCTAACCCGAACCCTAACCCGAACCCTAACCCTAACCCTAACCCTAACCCTAACCCTAATCCGAACCCTAACCCTATCCCTAACAGAACACGAACCCTAACCCGAACCCGAACCCTAACCCGAAACCTAACCCTAACCCTAACCCGAACCCGAACCCTTACCCTAAACCGAACCCTAACCCGAACCCTAACCCTAAACCTAACCCTAACCCGAACCCTAACCCAAACCCGAACCCTATCCCTAAACCTAACCCTAACCCGAACCCTAACCCGTACCCTAACCCTAACCCTAACCCGAACCTTAACCCTAAACCTAACCGGAACCCTAACCCTAAACCTAACCCGAACCAGAACCCTAAGCCCTTACCCGAATCCTAAACCTAACCCGAACCCTAACCCGAACACTAACTCTAACCCTAACACCGAATCCGAACCCTAACCCTAACCTTAACCCTAACCCTAATCCGAACCCGAACCCTAACCCTAAACCTAACCCTAACCCGACACCGAACCCTAACCCTAACCCGGACCCTAACCGTAACCCTAACACTAACCCTCACCCGAACCCTAAACCTAACCCTAACCCGAACCCTAACCCTAACCCTAACCCTAAACCTAACCCGAAACCTAACCCTAACCCTAACCCCTAACCCTAAACCTAACCCTAACCCGAACCATAACCCTAACTCTAACACTAATCCTAACCCGAACCCGAACCCTAAACCGAACCCTACCCCTCACCCTAATCCGAACCATAACCCTAACCCTAACACTAACCCTAACCCGAACCCGAACCCGAACCCTAACCCTAACCCGAAAGCGAACCCTAACCCTAACCCGTACCCTAACCCTAACCCTAAGCCGAACCCTAAACCGAACCCTAACCCGAACCCTAACCCGAACCCTAACCCTAACCCAAACCCTAACCCTAACCCTAACCCGAACCCTAACCCTAACACGAACCCGAACCCGAACCCTAACCTGAACCCGAACCCTAAACCTAAACCTAACCCTAACCCAAACCCTAACCCAAAACTGAACCCTAACCCGAACCCGAACCCGAACCCTAACCATAACCCGAACCCGAACCCGATCCCTACCCATAACCCTAACCCGAACCCTAACCCTAACCCGAACCCTAACCCTAACCCGAATCCGAACACTAAGCCCTTACCGAATCCTAACCCTAACCCGTACCCTAACCAGAATCCTAACCCTAACCCCGAACCCGAACCCTAACCCTAATCCTAACCCTAACCCGAACCCGAACCCTAACCCTAACCCTAACCTGACAAGTATCCCGAACCCTAACACGAACCCTAACCCTAACCCTAACCCTAACCCTAACCCGAACCCTAACCCTAACCCGAACCCTAACACTAACCGTAACCGTAACCCTAAAACTAACCCCTAACGCTAACTCTAACACTATCCCTAACCCTAACCCTAAAACCTAACCCTAACCCAAACCCTAACCTTAACCCTAACCCTAACCCTAACCCTAACCCTAAACCTAAACCTAATCCTAACCCTAACCCTAACCCGAACCCTAACCCGAACCCTAACCCGAACCCTAACCCTAACCCTAACCCTAACCCTAATCCGAACCCTAACCCTAACCCTAACAGAACACGAACCCTAACCCGAACCCGAACCCTAACCAGAAACCTAACCCTAACCCTAACCCGAACCCGAACCCTTACCCTAAACCGAACCCTAACCCGAACCCTAACCGGAACCCTAACCCGAAACCTAACCCTAACCCTAACTCGAACCCTTACCCGAAACCTAGCCCTAATCCTAACCCGAACCCTAACCCTAACCCTAACCCAAACCCTAACCCGAACCCTAACCCTAACCCTAACCCTAACCCTAACCCGAACCCTAACCCTAACCCTAACCCTAACACCTAACCCGAACACGAACCCGAACCCTAACCCGAACCCGAACCCTAACCTTACCCCGAACACGAAACCAAACCATAACCCTAACCCTAACCCGAACCCTAACCCTAACCCTAACCCTAACCCGAACACTAACCCTAACCCTAACCCTAACCCTAACCCCTAACCCTAACCCGAAACCTAACCCTAACTCGAACACTAACCCTAACCCTAACCCGAACCCTAACCCTAACCCTAACCCTAAACCTAACCCGAACCCTAACCCTAAACCTAACCCTAACCCTAATCCTAACCCTAACCCGAACCCGAGCCCTAACCCGAACCCTAACCCTAACCCTAACCCTAACCCGAACACTAACCCTTACCCGAACCCTAACCCTAACCCTAACCCGAACCCGAAACCTAAACCGAAACCTAATCCTAAACCTAACCCGAACCCTAACCCTAACCCTAAACCGAACCCGAACCCTAAACCGAACCCGAACCCTAAACCGAACCCGAACCCTAACCTGAACCCTAACCCTAACCCTAACCTGAACCCTAACCCTAACCCAAACCCTAACCCGAACCCTAACCCTAACCCTAACCCGAACCCAAACCCGAACCCTAACCCGAACCCTAACCCTAACCCTAACACGAACCCTAACCCTAAACCTAACCCGAACCCTAACCCTACCCAAACCCTAACCCTAACCCTAACCCTAACCCTAACCCTAACCCGAACCCTAACCCTAACCCGAACCCTAACCCTAACCCTAAACCTAAACCGAACCCTAACCCGTACCCTAACCCTAAACCTAACCCGAACCCTAACCCTAACCCTAACCCTAACCCTAACCCGAACCCTAACCCTAACCCTAACCGGAACCCTAAACCTAACCCTAACACGAACCAGAACCCTAAGCCCTTATCCGAATCCTAAACCTAACCCGAACCATAACCCGAACTCTAACCCTAACCCTAACCCCGAATCCGAACCCTAACCCTAACCCTAACCCGAACCCGAACCCGAACCCTAACCCTAACACTAACCCTAACCCGACACCGAACCCTAACCCTTACCCGGACCCTAACCGTAACCCTAAACCTAACCCTAACCCTAAATCTAACCAGAAACCTAACCCTAACACTAACCCCTAACCCTAACCCTAACCCTAACCCTAACCCGAACCCTAACCCTAACTCTAACACTAACCCTAACCCGAACCCGAACCCTAAACCTAACCCTAACACGAACCCTAAACCTAACCCTAACACGAACCCTAACCCTAACCCGAACCCTAACCCTAACCCTAACCCGAATCCTAACCCTAAACCTAACCCGAACCCTAACCCGAACCCTAAACCTAACCCTAACCCTAACCCGACCCTAACACTAACCCTAACCCGAACCCTAACCCTAACCCTAAACCTAACCCTAACTCGAACCCTAACCCTAACCCTAACCGAACCCTAAACCTAACCCTAACCCTAACACTAACCCGAATCCTAACCCTAACCCTAAACCTAACCCTAACACTAACGCGAACCCTAACCCTAACCCGAACCCTAACCCTAAACCTAACCCTAACCCTAACCCGAACCCTAACCCTAAACCTAACCCTAACCCTAACCCTAACCCTAACCCTAAAACCTAACCCTAACCCAAATCCTAACCTAACCCTAAACCTAACCCGAACCCTAACCCTAAACCTAACCCTTACCCTACACCGAACCCTAACCCGAACCCTAACCCGAACCCTAACTCTAACCCTAACCCTAACCCTAACCCTAATCCGAACCCTAACCCTAACCCTAACCCGAACCCGAACCCTAACCCGAACCCGAACCCTAACCCGAATCCTAAACCTAACCCTAACCCGAGCCCTAACCATAACCCGAATCCTAACCCTAACCCTAACCTGAACCCTAACCCTAACCCGAACCCTAACCCGAAACCTAACCCTAAATCTAACCCTAACCCGAACCCGAACCCTAACCCTAACCCGTACCCTAACTCTAACCCTAACCCGAAACCTAACCCGAACCCTAACCCTAACCCTAACCCGAACCCTAACCCTAACCCAAACTCGAACCCTAACCCTAACCCGAACCCTAACCCTAACCCTAACCGGAACCTAACCCTAACCCGAACCCGATCCCTAACCCTAACCCGAACCCTAAACCTAACCCGAACCCTAACACTAACCGTAACCGTAACCCTAAAACTAACCCCTAACCCTAACTCTAAACCTATCCCTAACCCTAACCCTAAAACCTAACCCTAACCCTAACCCGAACCCTAAACCTAAACCTAATCCTAACCCTAACCCTAACCCGAACCCTAACCCGAACCCTAACCCGAACCCTAACCCTAACCCTAACCCTAACCCTAACCCTAATCCGAACCCTAACCCTATCCCTAACAGAACACGAACCCTAACCCGAACCCGAACCCTAACCCGAAACCTAACCCTAACCCTAACCCGAACCCGAACCCTTACCCTAAACCGAACCCTAACCCAAACCCTAACCCTAAACCTAACCCTAACCCGAACCCTAACCCAAACCCGAACCCTATCCCTAAACCTAACCCTAACCCGAACCCTAACCCGTACCCTAACCCTAACCCTAACCCGAACCTTAACCCTAAACCTAACCGGAACCCTAACCCTAAACCTAACCCGAACCAGAACCCTAAGCCCTTACCCGAATCCTAAACCTAACCCGAACCCTAACCCGAACACTAACACTAACCCTAACCCCGAATCCGAACCCTAACCCTAACCTTAACCCTAACCCTAATCCGAACCCGAACCCTAACCCTAAACCTAACCCTAACCCGACACCGAACCCTAACCCTAACCCGGACCCTAACCGTAACCCTAACACTAACCCTCACCCGAACCCTAAACCTAACCCTAACCCGAACCCTAAACCTAACCCTAACCCTAAACCTAACCCGAAACCTAACCCTAACCCTAACCCCTAACCCTAAACCTAACCCTAACCCGAACCATAACCCTAACTCTAACACTAATCCTAACCCGAACCCGAACCCTAAACCGAACCCTACCCCTCACCCTAATCCGAACCATAACCCTAACCCTAACACTAACCCTAACCCGAACCCGAACCCGAACCCTAACCCGAACCCGAACCCGAACCCTAACCCTAACCCGTACCCTAACCCTAACCCTAAGCCGAACCCTAAACCGAACCCTAACCCTAACCCTAACCCGAACCCTAACCCTAACCCAAACCCTAACCCTAACCCTAACCCGAACCCTAACCCTAACACGAACCCGAACCCGAACCCTAACCTGAACCCGAACCCTAAACCTAAACCTAACCCTAACCCAAACCCTAACCCAAACCTGAACCCTAACCCGAACCCGAACCCGAACCCTAACCATAACCCGAACCCGAACCCGATCCCTACCCATAACCCTAACCCGAACCCTAACCCTAACCCGAACCCTAACCCTAACCCGAACCCGAACACTAAGCCCTTACCGAATCCTAACCCTAACCCGTACCCTAACCAGAATCCTAACCCTAACCCCGAACCCGAACCCTAACCCTAATCCTAACCCTAACCCGAACCCGAACCCTAACCCTAACCCTAACCTGACAAGTATCCCGAACCCTAACACGAACCCTAACCCTAACCCTAACCCTAACACGAACCCGAACCCTAACCCTAACCCGAACCCTAACACTAACCGTAACCGTAACCCTAAAACTAACCCCTAACGCTAACTCTAACACTATCCCTAACCCTAACCCTAAAACCTAACCCTAACCCAAACCCTAACCTTAACCCTAACCCTAACCCTAACCCTAACCCTAAACCTAAACCTAATCCTAACCCTAACCCTAACCCGAACCCTAACCCGAACCCTAACCCGAACCCTAACCCTAACCCTAACCCTAACCCTAATCCGAACCCTAACCCTAACCCTAACAGAACACGAACCCTAACCCGAACCCGAACCCTAACCAGAAACCTAACCCTAACCCTAACCCGAACCCGAACCCTTACCCTAAACCGAACCCTAACCCGAACCCTAACCGGAACCCTAACCCGAAACCTAACCCTAACCCTAACTCGAACCCTTACCCGAAACCTAGCCCTAATCCTAACCCGAACCCTAACCCTAACCCTAACCCAAACCCTAACCCGAACCCTAACCCTAACCCTAACCCTAACCCTAACCCGAACCCTAACCCTAACCCTAACCCTAACACCTAACCCGAACACGAACCCGAACCCTAACCCGAACCCGAACCCTAACCTTACCCCGAACACGAAACCAAACCATAACCCTAACCCTAACCCGAACCCTAACCCTAACCCGAACACTAACCCTAACCCTAACCCTAACCCTAACCCCTAACCCTAACCCGAAACCTAACCCTAACTCGAACACTAACCCTAACCCTAACCCGAACCCTAACCCTAACCCTAACCCTAAACCTAACCCGAACCCTAACCCTAAACCTAACCCTAACCCTAATCCTAACCCTAACCCGAACCCGAGCCCTAACCCGAACCCTAACCCTAACCCTAACCCTAACCCGAACACTAACCCTTACCCGAACCCTAACCCTAACCCTAACCCGAACCCGAAACCTAAACCGAAACCTAATCCTAAACCTAACCCGAACCCTAACCCTAACCCTAAACCGAACCCGAACCCTAAACCGAACCCGAACCCTAAACCGAACCCGAACCCTAACCTGAACCCTAACCCTAACCCTAACCTGAACCCTAACCCTAACCCAAACCCTAACCCGAACCCTAACCCTAACCCTAACCCGAACCCAAACCCGAACCCTAACCCGAACCCTAACCCTAACCCTAACACGAACCCTAACCCTAAACCTAACCCGAACCCTAACCCTACCCAAACCCTAACCCTAACCCTAACCCTAACCCTAACCCTAACCCGAACCCTAACCCTAACCCGAACCCTAACCCTAACCCTAAACCTAAACCGAACCCTAACCCGTACCCTAACCCTAAACCTAACCCGAACCCTAACCCTAACCCTAACCCTAACCCTAACCCGAACCCTAACCCTAACCCTAACCGGAACCCTAAACCTAACCCTAACACGAACCAGAACCCTAAGCCCTTATCCGAATCCTAAACCTAACCCGAACCATAACCCGAACTCTAACCCTAACCCTAACCCCGAATCCGAACCCTAACCCTAACCCTAACCCGAACCCGAACCCGAACCCTAACCCTAACACTAACCCTAACCCGACACCGAACCCTAACCCTTACCCGGACCCTAACCGTAACCCTAAACCTAACCCTAACCCTAAATCTAACCAGAAACCTAACCCTAACACTAACCCCTAACCCTAACCCTAACCCTAACCCTAACCCGAACCCTAACCCTAACTCTAACACTAACCCTAACCCGAACCCGAACCCTAAACCTAACCCTAACACGAACCCTAAACCTAACCCTAACACGAACCCTAACCCTAACCCGAACCCTAACCCTAACCCTAACCCGAATCCTAACCCTAAACCTAACCCGAACCCTAACCCGAACCCTAAACCTAACCCTAACCCTAACCCGACCCTAACACTAACCCTAACCCGAACCCTAACCCTAACCCTAAACCTAACCCTAACTCGAACCCTAACCCTAACCCTAACCGAACCCTAAACCTAACCCTAACCCTAACACTAACCCGAATCCTAACCCTAACCCTAAACCTAACCCTAACACTAACGCGAACCCTAACCCTAACCCGAACCCTAACCCTAAACCTAACCCTAACCCTAACCCGAACCCTAACCCTAAACCTAACCCTAACCCTAACCCTAACCCTAACCCTAAAACCTAACCCTAACCCAAATCCTAACCTAACCCTAAACCTAACCCGAACCCTAACCCTAAACCTAACCCTTACCCTACACCGAACCCTAACCCGAACCCTAACCCGAACCCTAACTCTAACCCTAACCCTAACCCTAACCCTAATCCGAACCCTAACCCTAACCCTAACCCGAACCCGAACCCTAACCCGAACCCGAACCCTAACCCGAATCCTAAACCTAACCCTAACCCGAGCCCTAACCATAACCCGAATCCTAACCCTAACCCTAACCTGAACCCTAACCCTAACCCGAACCCTAACCCGAAACCTAACCCTAAATCTAACCCTAACCCGAACCCGAACCCTAACCCTAACCCGTACCCTAACTCTAACCCTAACCCGAAACCTAACCCGAACCCTAACCCTAACCCTAACCCGAACCCTAACCCTAACCCAAACTCGAACCCTAACCCTAACCCGAACCCTAACCCTAACCCTAACCGGAACCTAACCCTAACCCGAACCCGATCCCTAACCCTAACCCGAACCCTAAACCTAACCCGAACCCTAACACTAACCGTAACCGTAACCCTAAAACTAACCCCTAACCCTAACTCTAAACCTATCCCTAACCCTAACCCTAAAACCTAACCCTAACCCTAACCCGAACCCTAAACCTAAACCTAATCCTAACCCTAACCCTAACCCGAACCCTAACCCGAACCCTAACCCGAACCCTAACCCTAACCCTAACCCTAACCCTAACCCTAATCCGAACCCTAACCCTATCCCTAACAGAACACGAACCCTAACCCGAACCCGAACCCTAACCCGAAACCTAACCCTAACCCTAACCCGAACCCGAACCCTTACCCTAAACCGAACCCTAACCCAAACCCTAACCCTAAACCTAACCCTAACCCGAACCCTAACCCAAACCCGAACCCTATCCCTAAACCTAACCCTAACCCGAACCCTAACCCGTACCCTAACCCTAACCCTAACCCGAACCTTAACCCTAAACCTAACCGGAACCCTAACCCTAAACCTAACCCGAACCAGAACCCTAAGCCCTTACCCGAATCCTAAACCTAACCCGAACCCTAACCCGAACACTAACTCTAACCCTAACCCCGAATCCGAACCCTAACCCTAACCTTAACCCTAACCCTAATCCGAACCCGAACCCTAACCCTAAACCTAACCCTAACCCGACACCGAACCCTAACCCTAACCCGGACCCTAACCGTAACCCTAACACTAACCCTCACCCGAACCCTAAACCTAACCCTAACCCGAACCCTAACCCTAACCCTAACCCTAAACCTAACCCGAAACCTAACCCTAACCCTAACCCCTAACCCTAAACCTAACCCTAACCCGAACCATAACCCTAACTCTAACACTAATCCTAACCCGAACCCGAACCCTAAACCGAACCCTACCCCTCACCCTAATCCGAACCATAACCCTAACCCTAACACTAACCCTAACCCGAACCCGAACCCGAACCCTAACCCGAACCCGAACCCGAACCCTAACCCTAACCCGTACCCTAACCCTAACCCTAAGCCGAACCCTAAACCGAACCCTAACCCTAACCCTAACCCGAACCCTAACCCTAACCCAAACCCTAACCCTAACCCTAACCCGAACCCTAACCCTAACACGAACCCGAACCCGAACCCTAACCTGAACCCGAACCCTAAACCTAAACCTAACCCTAACCCAAACCCTAACCCAAACCTGAACCCTAACCCGAACCCGAACCCGAACCCTAACCATAACCCGAACCCGAACCCGATCCCTACCCATAACCCTAACCCGAACCCTAACCCTAACCCGAACCCTAACCCTAACCCGAACCCGAACACTAAGCCCTTACCGAATCCTAACCCTAACCCGTACCCTAACCAGAATCCTAACCCTAACCCCGAACCCGAACCCTAACCCTAATCCTAACCCTAACCCGAACCCGAACCCTAACCCTAACCCTAACCTGACAAGTATCCCGAACCCTAACACGAACCCTAACCCTAACCCTAACCCTAACACGAACCCGAACCCTAACCCTAACCCGAACCCTAACACTAACCGTAACCGTAACCCTAAAACTAACCCCTAACGCTAACTCTAACACTATCCCTAACCCTAACCCTAAAACCTAACCCTAACCCAAACCCTAACCTTAACCCTAACCCTAACCCTAACCCTAACCCTAAACCTAAACCTAATCCTAACCCTAACCCTAACCCGAACCCTAACCCGAACCCTAACCCGAACCCTAACCCTAACCCTAACCCTAACCCTAATCCGAACCCTAACCCTAACCCTAACAGAACACGAACCCTAACCCGAACCCGAACCCTAACCAGAAACCTAACCCTAACCCTAACCCGAACCCGAACCCTTACCCTAAACCGAACCCTAACCCGAACCCTAACCGGAACCCTAACCCGAAACCTAACCCTAACCCTAACTCGAACCCTTACCCGAAACCTAGCCCTAATCCTAACCCGAACCCTAACCCTAACCCTAACCCAAACCCTAACCCGAACCCTAACCCTAACCCTAACCCTAACCCGAACCCTAACCCTAACCCTAACCCTAACACCTAACCCGAACACGAACCCGAACCCTAACCCGAACCCGAACCCTAACCTTACCCCGAACACGAAACCAAACCATAACCCTAACCCTAACCCGAACCCTAACCCTAACCCGAACACTAACCCTAACCCTAACCCTAACCCTAACCCCTAACCCTAACCCGAAACCTAACCCTAACTCGAACACTAACCCTAACCCTAACCCGAACCCTAACCCTAACCCTAACCCTAAACCTAACCCGAACCCTAACCCTAAACCTAACCCTAACCCTAATCCTAACCCTAACCCGAACCCGAGCCCTAACCCGAACCCTAACCCTAACCCTAACCCTAACCCGAACACTAACCCTTACCCGAACCCTAACCCTAACCCTAACCCGAACCCGAAACCTAAACCGAAACCTAATCCTAAACCTAACCCGAACCCTAACCCTAACCCTAAACCGAACCCGAACCCTAAACCGAACCCGAACCCTAAACCGAACCCGAACCCTAACCTGAACCCTAACCCTAACCCTAACCTGAACCCTAACCCTAACCCAAACCCTAACCCGAACCCTAACCCTAACCCTAACCCGAACCCAAACCCGAACCCTAACCCGAACCCTAACCCTAACCCTAACACGAACCCTAACCCTAAACCTAACCCGAACCCTAACCCTACCCAAACCCTAACCCTAACCCTAACCCTAACCCTAACCCGAACCCTAACCCTAACCCGAACCCTAACCCTAACCCTAAACCTAAACCGAACCCTAACCCGTACCCTAACCCTAAACCTAACCCGAAACCTAACCCTAACCCTAACCCTAACCCTAACCCGAACCCTAACCCTAACCCTAACCGGAACCCTAAACCTAACCCTAACCCGAACCAGAACCCTAAGCCCTTATCCGAATCCTAAACCTAACCCGAACCATAACCCGAACTCTAACCCTAACCCTAACCCCGAAACCGAACCCTAACCCTAACCCTAACCCGAACCCGAACCCGAACCCTAACCCTAACACTAACCCTAACCCTTACCCGGACCCTAACCGTAACCCTAAACCTAACCCTAACCCTAAATCTAACCAGAAACCTAACCCTAACACTAACCCCTAACCCTAACCCTAACCCTAACCCTAACCCGAACCCTAACCCTAACTCTAACACTAACCCTAACCCGAACCCGAACCCTAACCCGAACCCTAACCCTAACCCAAACCCTAACCCTAACCCTAACCCGAACCCTAACCCTAACCCTAACCGGAACCTAACCCTAACCCGAACCCTAACCCTAACACGAACCCGAACCCGAACCCTAACATGAACCCGAACCCTAAACCTAAACCTAACCCTAACCCAAACCCTAACCCAAAACTGAACCCTAACCCGAACCCGAACCCGAACCCTAACCATAACCCGAACCCGAACCCGAACCCTACCCATAACCCTAACCCGAACCCTAACCCTAACCCGAACCCTAACACTAACCCGAACCCGAACCCTAAGCCCTTACCCGAATCCTAACCCTAACCCGAACCCTAACCAGAATCCTAACCCTAACCCCGAACCCGAACCCTAACCCTAACCCTAACCCGAACCCGAACCCTAACCCTAACCCTAACCTGACACCTAACCCGAACCCTAACACGAACCCTAACCCTAACCCTAACCCTAACCCTAACCCTAACCCGAACCTTAACCCGAACCCTAACCCGAACCCTAACCCTAAACCTAACCCGAAACCTAACCCGAAACCTAACCCTAAACCTAACCCTAACCCGAACCCTAACCCGAAACTTAACCCTAACCCTAACCCTAACCCTAATCCGAACCCTAACCCTAACCCTAACCCGAAACCTAACCCTAACTCGAACACTAACCCTAACCCTAACCCGAACCCTAACCCTAACTCTAACACTAACCCTAACCCGAACCCGAACCCTAACCCGAACCCTAACCCTAACCCTAACCCTAACCTAAACCTAACCCGAACCCTAACCCTAACCCTAACCCGATCCCTAAACCTAACCCTAACCCGAACCCTAACCCTTACCCGAACCCTAACCCTAACCCTAACCCGAATCCTAACCCTAACCCTAACCCGAACCCTAACCCGAACCCTAAACCTAGCCCTAACCCTAACCCGAAGCCTAAACCTAACCCTAACCCGAACCCTAACCCTAACCCTAACTCTAACTCGAACCCTAAACCTAACCCTAACCCGAACCCTAACCCTAACTCTAACCCTAACCCTAACCCGAACCCTAACCCTAACCCTAAACCTAACCCTAACCATAACCCGAACCCTAACCCTAACCCGAACCCTAATCCTAACCCTAACCCTAACCCTAACCCGAACCCAAACCCTAAACCTAACCCTAACCCTAACCCTAACCCTAACCCTAAACCTAACCCTAACCATAACCCGAACCCTAACCCTAACCCTAACCCTAACCCGAATCCTAACCCTAACCCTAACCCGAACCCTAACCCGAACCCTAAACCTAACCCTAACCCTAACCCGAAGCCTAAACCTAACCCTAACCCGAACCCTAACCCTAACCCTAACTCGAACCCTAAACCTAACCCTAACCATAACCCGAACCCTAACCCTAACCCGAACCCTAACCCTAACCCTAACCCGAACCCTAACCCTAACCCTAACACTAACCCTAACGCGAACTTAACCCTAACCCTAAACCGAACCCGAACCCTAACCCGAACCCTAACCCGAACCCTAACCCGAACCCTAACCCTAACCTTAACCCGAACCCTAACCCGAACCCTAACCCTAACCCTAACCCGAACCCTAACCCTAACCCTAACCCTAACCCTAACCCTAACCCTAACGCGAACTTAACCCTAACCCTAAACCGAACCCGAACCCTAACCCGAACCCGAACCCTAACCCGAACCCTAACCCTAACCCTAACCCGAACCCTAACCCTAAGCCGAACCCTAACCCGAACCCTTACCCTAACCCTAACCCGAACCCTAACCCTAACCCTAACTGGAACCCTAACACTAACCCTAACCCGAACCCGAACCCTAAGCCCTTACCCGAATCCTAACCCTACCCAAACCCTAACCCGAATCCTAACCCTAACCCTATCCCTAACCCGAACCCTAACCCTAACCCTAAACCGAACCGTAACCCGAACCCTAAACCTAACCCTAACTTGAACCCTAACCCTAAACCTAACCCCTAACCCTAACCCTAACCGGAACCCTAACCCTAATTCGAACACTAAGCCTAACCCTAACACGAACCCTAACCCTAACCCTAACCCTAAACCTAACCCGAAACCTAACCCTAAACCTAACCCTAACCCTAACCCTAACCCTAACCCGAAACCTAACCCGAACCCTAACCCTAACCCTAACCCTAACCCGAACCCTAACCCTAACCCGAACCATAACCCTAACCCTAACCAGAACCCGAACCCTAAACCGAAACCTAACCCAAACCCTAACCCTAACCCTAACCCGAAACCTAACACTAACCCTAACCCCTTACCCTAACCCTAACCCTAACCCTAACCCGAACCCTAACCCTAACCCTAACACTAACCCTAACCCGAACCCGAACCCTAACCCGAACCCTACCCCTAACCCTAATCCGAACCCTAACCCTAACCCTAACCCCAACCCTAACCCTAACCCAAACCGGAACCCTAACCCTAAATGGAACCCTAACCCTAACCCGAACCCGAACCCGAACCCGAACCCTAACCCGAACCCGAAACCTAACCCTAAACCTAACACTAACCCAAAACCTAACCCAAACCCGAACCCTAACCCGAACCCTAACCCTAACCCGAACCCTAAACCTAATCCTAAACCGAACCCTAACCCTAACCCGAACCCTAAACCGAACCGTAACCCGAACCCTAACCCGAAACCTAACCCGAACCCTAACCCAAACCCTAACCCGAACCCGAAACCTAACCCTCACCCGAACCCTAACCCTAACCCTAACCCGTACCCTAACCCGAAACCTAACCCGAATCCTAAACCTAACCCGAACCCTAACCCGAACCCTAACCCTAAACCTAACCCTAACCCCGAATCCGAACCCTAACCCTAACCCTAACCCTAACCCGAACCCGAACCCTAACCCTAACCATAACCCTAACCCGACACCGAACCCTAACCCTAACCCGGACCCTAACCGTAACCCTAACACTAACCCTCACCCGAACCCTAAACCTAACCCTAACCCGAACCCTAAACCTAACCCTAACCCTAAACCTGACCAGAAACCTAACCCTAACCCTAACCCCTAACCCTAACCCTAACCCTAACCCTAACCCGAACCCTAACCCTAACTCTAACACTAAACCTAACCCGAACCCTAACCCTAACCCTAACCGGAACCTAACCTTAACCCGAACCCTAAACCTAACCCGAACCCGAACCCGAACCCTAACCCGAACCCGAACCCTAACCCTAAACCTCACCCTAACCCAAACCCTAACCCAAACCTGAACCCTAACCCGAACCCGAACCCTAACCCTAACCCGAACCCGAACCCTAACCCTAACCCGACCCTAACCCTAACCCTAACCCGAACCCTAAACCTAACCCTAAACCGAACCCTAAACCTAACCCGAACCCTAACCCTATCCCTAACCCGAATCCTAACCCTAACCCTAACCCGAACCCTAACCCAAACCCAAAACCTAACCCTAACCCTAACCCGACCCTAACACTAACCCTAACCCGAACACTAACCCTAACCCTAACCCTAACCCTAACCCTAACTCGAACCCTAACCCTAACCCTAACCCTAACCCTAACCCTAACCCGAACCCTAACCCTAAACCTAAACCTAAACCTAACACTAACGCGATCCCTAACCCTAACCTGAACCCTAACCCTAACCCTAACCCTAACCCTAACCCGAACCCTAACCCTAAACCTAACCCTAACACTAACCCTAACCCTAACCCTAAAACCTAACCCTAACCCAAATCCTAACGATAACCCTAACCCTAACCCGAACCCTAACCCTAAACCTAAACCTAACCCTACACCGAACCCTAACCCGAACCCTAACCCTAACCCTAACTCTAACCCTAACCCAAACCCTAACCCTAATCCGAACCCTAACCCTAACCCTAACCCGAAGCCAGACCTTAACCCTAACCCTAAACCTAACCCGAACCCTAACCCTAACCCTAACCCGAACCCTAACCCGAACCCTAACCCTAACCCTAACCATAACCCTAACCCGAACCCTAACCCTAACTCTAACAAGAACACTAACCCTAACGCTAAACCGAACCCGAACCCTAACCCGAACCCTAAACCTATCCCTAACCCAAAACCTAACCCTAAACCGAACCCTAACCCTAACCCTAACCGGAACCTAACCCTAACCCGAACCCTAACCCTAACCCGAACCCGAACCCGAACCATAACCCGAACCCGAACCCTAACCCTAAACCTAACCCTAACCCAAACCCTAACCCAAACTTGAACCCTAACACGAACCCGAACCCTAACCCTAACCTGAACCCTAACCCTAACCCTAACCCGAACGCTAAACCTAACCCTAACCCGAACCCTAACCCTAACCCGAACCCGAACCCGAACCATAACCCGAACCCGAACCCTAACCCTAAACCTAACCCTAACCCAAACCCTAACCCAAACTTGAACCCTAACCCGAACCCGAACCCTAACCCTAACCTGAACCCTAACCCTAACCCTAACCCGAAGGCTAAACCTAACCCTAACCCGAACCCTAACCCTAACCCGAACCGTAACCCTAACCCTAACCCGAATCCTAACCCTAACCCTAACCCGAACCCTAACCCGAACCATAAACCTAACACTAACCCTAACCCGAACCCTAACCGGAACCCTAACCCGAACCCTAACCCTAACCCTAACTCGAACCCTAACCCGAAACCTAGCCCTAATCCTAACCCGAACCCTAACCCTAACCCTAACCCAAACCCTAACCCGAACCCTAACCCTAACCCTAACCCTAACCCGAACCCTAACCATAACCCTAACCCTAACACCTAACCCGAACACGAACCCGAACCCTAACCCGAACCCGAACCCTAACCTTACCCCGTACACGAACCCAAACCATAACCCTAACCCTAACCCGAACCCTAACCCTAACCCTAACCCTAACCCGAACACTAACCCTAACCCTAACCCTAACCCTAACCCCTAACCCTAACCCGAACCCTAACCCTAACTCGAACACTAACCCTAACCCTAACCCGAACCCTAACCCTAACCCTAACCCTAAACCTAACCCGAACCCTAACCCTAAACCTAACCCTAACCCTAACCCGAACCCGAGCCATAACCCGAACCCTAACCCTAACCCTAACCCGAACCGTAACCCTTACCCGAACCCTAACCCTAACCCTAACCCGAACCCGAAACCTAAACCGAAACCTAACCCTAACCCTAACCCGAACCCTAACCCTAACCAGAACCCGAACCCTAACTCTAACCCGAACCCTAACCCGAACCCTAACCCGAACCCTAACCCTAACCCTAACCCTAACCCGAACCCTATCCCTAACCCTAAACCGAACCCGAACCCTAAACCGAACCCGAACCCTAACCCGAAACTTAACCCTAACCCTAACCCGAACCCTAACCCTAACCCAAACCCTAACCCGAACCCTAACCCTAACCCTAACCCGAACCCAAACCCGAACCCTAACCCGAACCCTAACCCTAACCCTAACCCGAACCCTAACCCTAAACCTAACCCGAACCCTAACCCTAAACCTAACCCTAACCCGAAACCTAACCCTTACCCGAAACCTAACCCTAACCCTAACCCGAACCCGAAACCTAAACCGAAACCTAACTCTAACCCTAACCCGAACCCTAACCTGAAACCTAACCCTTACCCGAACCCTAACACTAACCCTAACCCGAACCCGAAACCTAAACCGGAACCCTAACCATAACCCTAACCCGAACCAGAACCCTAAGCCCTTACCCGAATCCAAAACCTAACCCGAACCCAAACCCGAACCCTAACCCTAACCCTAACACCGAATCCGAAACCTAACCCTAAGCCTAACCCTAACCCGAACCCGAACCCTAACCCTAACCCTAACCCTAACCCGACACCGAACCCTAACCCTAACCCGGACCCTAACCGTAACCCTAACACTAACCCTCACCCGAACCCTAAACCTAACCCTAACCCGAACACTAACCCTAACCCGAACCCTAACCCTAACCCGTAACCTAACCCTAACCCTAACCCGAACCCTAACCCGAACCCGAACCCTAACCCTAACCCTAACCCGAACCCTAACCCTAAACCTAACCCGAACTCTAACCCTAACCCTAACCCGAATCCTAACCCTAACCCTAACCGGAACCTAACCCTAACCCGAACCCTAACCCTAACCCGAACACGAACCCGAACCCTAACCCGAACCCGAAAACTTACCATAAACCTAACCCTAACCCAAACCCTAACCCAAACCTGAACCCTAACCCGAACCCGAACCCTAACCCTAACCCGAACCCGAACCCTAACCCTAACCCGAACCCTAACCCTAACCCTAACCCGAACCCTAAACCTAACCCTAACCCGAACCCTAACCCTAACCCGAACCCTAACCCTAACCCTAACCCGAATCCTAACCCTAAACCTAACCCGAAACCTAACCCGAACCCTAAACCTAACCCTAACCCTAACCCCACCCTAACACTAACCCTAACCCGAACCCTAACCCTAACCCTAACCCTAACCCTAACTCGAACCCTAACCCTAACCCTAACCCGAACCCTAACCCTAAACCTAAACCTAACCCTAACCCGAACCCTAACCCTAACCCTAAACCTAACCCTAACACTAACGCGAACCCTAACCCTAACCCGAACCCTAACCCTAACCCTAACCCTAACCCGAAACCTAACCCTAAACCTAACCCTAACCCTAACCCTAACCCTAACCCTAAAACCTAACCCTAACCCAAATCCTAACCCTAACCCTAACCGTAACCCGAACCCTAACCCTAAACCTAACCCTAACCCTACACCGAAACCTAACCCGAACCCTAACCCGAACCCTAACTCTAACCCTAACCCTAACCCTAACCCTAATCCGAACCCTAACCCTAACCCTAACCCGAACCCAAACCCTAACCCGAACCCGAACCCTAACCCGAATCCTAACCCTAACCCTAACCCGAACACTAACCCTAACCCGAATCCTAACCCTAACCCTAAAACGAACCCTAACCCTAACCCGAACCCTAACCCGAACCCTAACCCTAAACCTAACCCTAACCCGTAACCGAACCCTAACCCTAACCCGTACCCTAACTCTAACCCTAACCCGAACCCTATCCCGAACCCTAACCCTAACCCTAACCGGAACCTAACCCTAACCCGAACCCTAAACCTAACCCGAACCCGAACCCGAACCATAACCCGAACCCGAACCCTAACCCTAAACCTAACGCTAACCCAAACCCTAACCCAAACTTGAACCCTAACCCGAACCCGAACCCTAACCCTAACCCGAACCCTAACCCTAAACCTAACCCGAACCCTAAACCTAACCCTAACCCGAACCCTAACCCTAACCCGAACCCGAACCCTAACCCTAAACCTAACCCGAACCCTAACCCGTACCCTAACCCTAAACCTAACCCGAACCCTAACCCTAACCCTAACCCTAACCCTAACCCTAACCCGAACCCTAACCCTAACCCTAACCGGAACCCTAACCATAACCCTAACCCGAACCAGAACCCTTAGCCCTTACCCGAATCCTAAACCTAACCCGAACCCTTACCCGAAACCTAACCCTAACCCTAACCCCGAATCCGAACCCTAACCCTAAACCTAACCCTAACCCGAACCCGAACCCTAACCATAAACCTAACCCTAACCCGACACCGAACCCTAACCCTAACCCGGACCCTAACCGTAACCCTAACACTAACCCTCACCCGAACCCTAAACCTAACCCTAACCCGAACCCTAAACCTAACCCTAACCCTAAACCTAACCAGAAACCTAACCCTAACCCTAACCCCTAACCCTAACCCTAACCCTAACCCTAAACCGAACCCTAACCCTAACTCTAACACTAACCCTAACCCGAACCCGAACCCTAAACCGAACCCTAACCCTAACCCTAATCCGAACCCTAACCCTAACGCTAACACTAACCCTAACCCGAACCCGAACCCGAACCCGAAATCTAACCCGAACCCAAACACTAACCCTAACCCGTACCCTAACCCTAACCCTAACCCTAAACCTAACCCGAACCCTAACCCTAACCATAACCCGAACCCTAACCCTAACCCGAACCCTAAACCTAACCCTAACCCGAACCCTAACCCTAACCCTAACCGGAACCTAACCCTAACCCGAACCCTAACCCTAAACCGAACCCGAACCCGAACCCTAACCGAACCCGAACCCTAACCCTAAACCTCACCCTAACCCAAACCCTAACCCAAACCTGAACCCTAACCCGAACCCGAACCCTAACCCTAACCCGAACCCGAACCCTAACCCTAACCCGAACCCTAACCCTAACCCTAACCCGAACCCTAAACCTAAACCTAAACCGAACCCTAATCCTAACACGAACCCTAACCCTAACCCTAACCCGAATCCTAACCCTAACCCTAATCCGAATCCTAACCCAAACCCTAAACCTAACCCTAACCCTAACCCGACCCTAACACTAACCCTAACCCGAACCCTAACCCTAACCCTAACCCTAACCCTAACTCGAACCGTAACCCTAACCCTAACCCTAACCCGAACCCTAACCCTAACCCTAAACCTAACCCTAACACTAACGCGATCCCTAACCCTAACCTGAACCCTAACCCTAACCCTAACCCTAACCCCAACCCGAACCCTAACCTAAACCTAACCCTAACCCTAATCCGAACCCTAACGCTAACCCTAACCCGAAGCCAAATTTTAACCCTAGCCATAACCCTAACCCGAACCCTAACCCTAACCCTAACCCGAACCCTAACCCGAACCCTAACCCTAACCCTAAACATAACCCTACCCCGAACCCTAACCCTAACTCTAACCCGAACACTAACCCTAACGCTAAACCGAACCCGAACCCTAACCCGAAACCTAACCCTATCCCTAATCCGAACCCTAACCCTAACCCTAACCCTAACCCTAATCCGAACCCTAACCCTAAACCTAAACCTAACCCTACACCGAACCCTAACCCGAACCCTAACCCGAACCCTAACTCTAACCCTAACCCTAACCCTAACCCTAATCCGAACCCTAACCCTAACCCTATCCCGAACCCGAACCCTAACCCGAACCCGAACCCTAACCCGAATCCTAACTCTAACCCTAACCCGAACCCTAACCGTAACCCGAATCCTAACCCTAACCCTAACCCGAACCCTAACGCTAACCCGAACCCTAACCCGAACCCTAACCCTAAACCTAACCCTAACCCGAACCCGAACCCTAACCCTAACCCGTACCCTAACTCTAACCCTAACCCGAACCCTATCCCGAATCCTAACCCTAACCCTAACCCGAACCCTAAACCTAACCCAAACCCTAAACCTAACCCTAACCCGAACCCTAACCATAACCCTAACCGGAACCTAACACTAACCTGAACCCTAACCCTAACCCTAACCCGAACCCGAACCATAACCCGAACCCGAACCCTAACCCTAAACCTAACCCTAACCCAAACCCTAACACAAACTTGAACCCTAACCCGAACCCGAACCCTAACCCTAACCTGAACCCTAACCCTAACCCTAACCCGAACGCTAAACCTAACCCTAACCCGAACCCTAACCCTAACCCGAACCCTAACCCTAACCCTAACCCGAATCCTAACCCTAACCCTAACCCGAACCCTAACCCGAAACATAAACCTAACACTAACCCTAACCCGAACCCTAACCGGAACCCTAACCCGAACCCTAACACTAACCCTAACTCGAACACTAACCCGAAACCTAGCCCTAATCCTAACCCGAACCCTAACCCTAACCCTAACCCAAACCCTAACCCGAACCCTAACCCTAACCCTAACCCTAACCCTAACCCGAACACTAACCCTAACCCTAACCCTAACACCTAACCCGAACACGAACCCGAACCCTAACCCGAACCCGAACCCTAACCTTACCCCGTACACGAACCCAAACCATAACCCTAACCCTAACCCGAACCCTAACCCTAACCCTAACCCTAACCCGAACACTAACCCTAACCCTAACCCTAACCCTAACCCCTAACCCTAACCCGAACCCTAACCCTAACTCGAACACTAACCCTAACCCTAACCCGAACCCTAACCCTAACCCTAAACCTAAACCTAACCCGAACCCTAACCCTAAACCTAACCCTAACCCTGACCCTAACCCTAACCCTAACGCGAACCCGAGCCATAACCCGAACCCTAACCCTAACCCTAACCCTAACCGGAACACTAACCCTTACCCGAACCCTAACCCTAACCCTAACCCGAACCCGAAACCTAAACCGAAACCTAACCCTAACCCTAACCCGAACCCTAACCCGAACCCGAACCCGAACCCTAACCCTAACCCGAACCCTAACCCGAACCCTAACCCGAACCCTAACCCTAACCCCTACCCTAACCCTAACCCTAACCCTAACCCGAACCCTAACCCTAACCCTAACCGGAACCTAACCCTAACCCGAACCCTAACCCTAACCCGAACCCGAACCCGAAACCTAACCCGAACCCGAACCCTAACCCTAAACCTAACCCTAACCCAAACCCTAACACAAACCTGAACCCTAAACCGAACCCGAACCCTAACCCTAACCCGAACCCGAACCCTAACCCTAACCCGAACCCTAACCCTAACCCTAACCCGAACCCTAAACCTAACCCTAACACGAACCCTAACCCTAACCCGAACCCTAACCCTAACCCTAACCCGAATCCTAACCCTAAACCTAACCCGAACCCTAACCCGAACCCTAAACCTAACCCTAACCCTAACCCCACCCTAACACTAACCCTAACCCGAACCCTAACCCTAACCCTAACCCTAACCCTAACCCGAACCCTAACCCTAACCCTAAACCTAATCCTAACACTAACGCGAACCCTAACCCTAACCCGAACCCTAACCCTAACCCTAACCCTAACCCTAACCCGAAACCTAACCCTAAACCTAACCCTAACCCTAACCCTAACCCTAACCCTAAAACCTAACCCTAACCCAAATCCTAACCCTAACCCTAACCCTAACCCGAACCCTAAACCTAAACCTAAACCTAACCCTACACCGAACCCTAACCCGAACCCTAACCCGAACCCTAACCCTAACCCTAACTCGAACCCTAACCCGAAAACTAGCCCTAATCCTAACTCGAACCCTAACCCTAACCCTAACCCGAACCCTAAACCTAAACCTAAACCTAACCCTAAACCGAACCCTAACCCGAACCCTAACCCTAACCCTAACCGGAACCTAACCCTAACCCGAACCCTAAACCTAACCCGAACCCGAACCCGAACCATAACCCGAACCCGAACCCTAACCCTAAACCTAACGCTAACCCAAACCCTAACCCAAACTTGAACCCTAACCCGACCCCGAACCCTAACCCTAACCCGAACCCTAACCCTAACCCGAACCCGAACCCTAAACCTAACCCTAACCCGAACCCTAACCCGAACCCGAACCCTAACCCTAACCCGAATCCTAACCCTAACCCTAACCCGATCCCTAACCCGAACCATAAACCTAAGCCTAACCCTAACCCGAACCCTAACCCGAAACCTAACCCGAACCCTAACCCTAACCCTAACTCGAACCCTAACCCGAAACCTAGCCCTAATCCTAACCCGAACCCAAACCCTAAACCAAACCCTAACCCTAACCCTAACCCTAACCCTAAAACCTAACCCTAACCCGAACCCTAAACCTAACCCTAACCCTTACCCGAACCCTAACCCTAAATCTAACCCTAACCCTACACTGAACCCTAACCCGAACCCTAACCCGAACCCTAACTCTAACCCTAACCCTAACCCTAAACCTAATCCGAACCCTAACCCTAACCCTAACCCGAACCCGAACCATAACCCGAACCAGAACCCTAACCCGAATCCTAATTCTAAACCTAACCCGAACCCTAACCCTAACCCGAATCCTAACCCTAACCCTAACCCGAACCCTAACCCTAACCCGAACCCTAACCCGAACCCTAACCCTAAACCTAACCCTAACCCTACACCGTACCCTAACCCCAACCCTAACCCGAACCCTAACACTAAACCTAACCCGAACCCTAACCCTAACCATAACCCGAACCCTAAAGCTAACCCAAACCCTAAACCTAACCCTAACCCGAACCCTAACCCTAACCCTAACCGGAACCTAAACCTAACCCGAACCCTAACCCTAACCCGAACCCGAACCCGTACCCTAACCCGAACCCGAACCCTAACCCTAAACCTCACCCTAAACCAAACCCTAACCCAAACCTGAACCCTAACCCGAACCCGAACCCTAACCCTAACCCGAACCCGAACCCTAACCCTAACCCGAACCCTAACCCTAACCCGAACCCTTAACCTAACCCTAAACCGAACCCTAAACATAACCCGAACCCTAACCCTAACCCTAAACCGAATCCTAACCCTAACCCTAACCCGAACCCTAACCCAAACCCTAAACCTAACCCTAACCCTAACCCGACCCTAACACTAACCCTAACCCGAACCCTAACCCTAACCCTAACCCTAACCCTAACTCGAACCCTAACCCTAACCCTAACCCTAACCCTAACCCTAACCCGAACCCTAACCCTAACCCTAAACCTAACCCTAACACTAACGCGATCCCTAACCCTAACCTGAACCCTAACGCTAACCCTAACCCTAACCCTAACCCGAACCCTAACCCTAAACCTAACCCTAACCCTAACCCTAACCCTAAAACCTAACCCTAACCCAAATCCTAACGATAGCCCTAACACTAACCCGAACCCTAACCCTAAACCTAACCCTAACCCTACACCGGACCCTAACCCGAACCTTAACCCGAACCCTAACTCTAACCCTAACCCTAACCCTAACCCTAATCCGAACCCTAACCCTAACCCTAACCCGAAGCCAAACCTTAACCCTAACCCTAACCCTAACCCGAACCCTAACCCAACCCTAACCCGAACCCTAACCCGAACCCTAACCCTAACCCTAACCATAACCCTAACCCGAACCCTAACCCTAACTCTAACCCGAACACTAACCCAAACGCTAAACCGAACCCGAACACTAACCCGAACCCTAACCCTATCCCTAATCCGAACCCTAACCCTAACCCTAACCCTAACCCTAACCCGAACCCTAACCCTAAACCTAACCCTAACCCTACAACGAACCCTAACCCGAACCCTAACCCGAACCCTAACTCTAACCCTAGCCCTAACCCTAACCCTAACCCTAATCCGAACCCTAACCCTAACCCGAACCCGAACCCGAACCCTAACCCGAACCCGAACCCTAACCCGAATCCTAACCCTAACCCTAACCCGAACCCTAACCCTAACCCGAATCCTAACCCTAAACCTAACCCGAACCCTAACGCTAACCCGAACCCTAACCCGAACCCTAACCCTAAACCTAAACCTAACCCGAACCCGAACCCTAACCCTAACCCGTACCCTAACTCTAACCCTAACACGAACCCTAACCCGAACCCTAACCGTAACCCTAACCCGAACCCTAACCCTAACCCTAACCCAAACCCTAACCCTAACCCTAACCCGAACCCTAACCCTAACCCTAACCGGAACCTAACCCTAACCCGAACCCTAACCCTAACCCGAACCCGAACCCGAACCATAACCCAAACCCGAACCCTAACCCTAAACCTAACCCTAACCCAAACCCTAACCCAAACTTGAACCCTAACCCGAACCCGAACCCTAACCCTAACCTGAACCCTAACCCTAACCCTAACCCGAACGCTAAACCTAACCCTAACCCGAACCCTAACCCTAACCCGAACCGTAACCCTAACCCTAACCCGAATCCTAACCCTAACCCTAACCCGAACCCTAACCCGAACCATAAACCTAACACTAACCCGAACCCGAACCCTAACCCGAACCCTAACCCTAACCCTAATCCTAACCCGAACCCTAACCCTAACCCTAAACCGAACCCGAACACTAAACCGAACCCGAACCCTAACCCGAACCCTAAACCTAACCCTAACCCGAACCCTAACCCTAACCCAAACCCTAACACGAACCCTAACCCTAACCCTTACCCGAACCCAAACCCGAACCCTAACCCGAACCCTAACCCTAACCCTAACCCGAACCCTAACCGTAAACCTAACCCGAACCCTAACCCTAACCCATACCCTAACCCTAACCCTAACCCTAACCCTAACCCTAACCCGAACCCTAACCCTAACCCGAACCCTAACCCTAACCCTAAACCTAACCCGAACCCTAACCCGTACCCTAACCCTAAACCTAACCTGAACCCTAACCCTAACCCTAACCCTAACCCTAACCCGAACCCTAACCCTAACCCTAACCGGAACCCTAACCATAACCCTAAAACGAACCAGAACCCTAAGCCCTTACCCGAATCCTAAACCTAACCCGAATACTAACCCGAACCCTAACCCTAAACCTAACCCCAAATCCGAACCCTAACACTAACCCTAAACCTAACCCGAACCCGAACCCTAACCCTAACACTAACCCTAACCCGACACCGAACCCTAACCCTAACCCGGACCCTAACCGTAACCCTAACACTAACCCTCACCCGAACCCTAAACCTAACCCTAACCCGAACCCTAACCCTAACCCTAACCCTAAACCTAACCAGAAACCTAACCCTAACCCTATCCCCTAACCCTAACCCTAACCCTAACCCTAACCTGAACCCTAACCCTAACTCTAACACTAACCCTAACCCAAACCCGAACCCTAAACCGAAACCTACCCCTAACCCTAATCCGAACCCTACCCCTAACCCTAACACTAACCCTAACCCGAACCCGAACCCGAACCCTAACCCTAACCCTAACCCGAACCCTAACCCTAACCCGAACCCTAACGCTAACCCTAACCCGAACCCTAACCCAAACCCTAACCGGAACCTAAACCTAACCCGAACCCTAACCCTAACCCGAACCCGAACCCGAACACTAACCCTAACCCGAACCCTAACCCGAACCCTAAACCTAACCCTAACCCTAACCCGAACCCTAACCCTAACCCTAACCCGAACCCTAACCCTAACCCTAACCCGAATCCTAACCCTAACACTAACCCGAACCCTAACCCTAACCCTAACCCGAACCCTAACCCTAACCCGAACCCTAACCCTAACCCTAATCCTAACCCTAACCCTAACCCGAACCCTTACCCTAACCCGAACCATAACCCTAACCCTAACCCTAACCCTATCCCGAACCCAAACCCTAAACCTAACCCTAACCCTAACCCTAACCCTAACCCTAAAACCTAACCCTAACCCGAACACTAAACCTAACCCTAACCCTAACCCGAACCCTAACCCTAAACCTAACCCTAACCCTACAACGAACCCTAACCCGAACCCTAACCCGAACCCTAACTCTAACCCTAACCCTAACCCTAATCCGAACCCTAACCCTAACCCTAACCCGAACCCGAACCATAACCCGAACCAGAACCCTAACACGAAACCTAAACCTAACCCTAACCCGAACCCTAACCCTAACCCTAACCCGAACCCTAACCCGAACCCTAACCCGAATCCTAACCCGAACCCTAAACCTAACCCTAACCCTAACCCGAACCCAAACCCTAACCCGAACCCTAACCCTAACCCTAACACTAACCCTAACCCGAACCCTAAACCTAACCCTAACCCGAACCCTAACCCTAACCCGAACCCTAACCCGAACCCTAACCCTAACCCTAAACCCGAAACCGAAACCTAACCCTAACCCTAACGCTAACCCTAACCCGTATCCGAACCCTAACCCTAACCCTAACCCTAACCCTAACCCGAACCCTAACCCTAACCCGAACCCTAACACTAACCGTAACCGTAACACTAAAACTAACCCCTAACCCTAACTCTAACCCTAACCCGAACCATAAACCTAACACTAACCCTAACCCGAACCCTAACCCGAACCCTAACCCTAAACCTAATCCTAACCCGAACCCTAACCCTAACCCTAAACCGAACCCGAACCCTAAACCGA
>JAVLSZ010000059.1:1890000-1905000 GCA_032313775.1 Urocyon cinereoargenteus | reverse complement strand
CCGAACACTAACCATAACCCTAACCCGAACCAAAACCCTAAGCCCCTACCTGAATCCTAAACCTAACCCAAACCCTAACCCGAACCCTAACCCTAACCCTAACACCGAATCCGAACCCTAACCCTAAGCCTAAACCTAACCCGAACCCGAACCCTAACCCTAACCCTAACCCTAACCCGACACCGAACCCTAACCCTAACCCGGACACTAACCGTAACCCTAACACTAACCCTCACCCGAACCCTAAACCTAACCCTAACCCGAACACTAACCCTAACCCTAACCCTAAACCTAACCAGAAAACTAACCCTAACCCTAACCCCTAACCTTAACCCTAACCCTAACCCTAACCCGAACCCTAACCCTAACTCTAACACTAACCCTAACCCGAACCCTAACCCTAAACCGAACCCTAACCCGAACCCGAACCCGAACCCTAACCCTAACCCGAACCCGAACCCTAACCCTAACCCGTAACCTAACCCTAAACCTAACCCTAACCCTAACCCGAACCCTAACCCTAACCCTAACCCGAACCCTAACCCTAACCCGAACCCTAACCCTAACCCTAACCCGAACCCTAACCCTAACCCTAACCGGAACCTAACCCTAACCCGAACCCTAACCCTAACCCGAACCCGAACCCAAACCCTAACCCGAACCCGAACCCTAACACTAAACCTAACCCTAACCCAAACCCTA
The DNA here is from genome assembly GCA_032313775.1 of Urocyon cinereoargenteus. NCBI lineage: Eukaryota > Metazoa > Chordata > Mammalia > Carnivora > Canidae > Urocyon > Urocyon cinereoargenteus. The sequence continues at coordinate 1,904,298 of JAVLSZ010000059.1, read as the reverse complement.
ACCCAAAACTGAACCCTAACCCCAACCCGAACCCTAACCCTAACCCGAACCCGAACCCTAACCCTAACCCGAACCCTAACCCTAACCCTAACCCGAACCCTAAACCTAACCCTAACCCGAACCCTAACCCTAACCCGAACCCTAACCCTAACCCTAACCCGAATCCTAACCCTAAACCTAACCCGAACCCTAACCCGAACCCTAAACCTAACCCTAACCCTAACCCCACCCTAACACTAACCCTAACCCAAACCCAAACCCTAACCCTAACCCTAACCCTAACTCGAACCCTAACCATAACCCTAACCCGAACCCTAACCCAAAACCTAACCCTAACCCTAACCCGAACCCTAACCCTAACCCTAAACCTAACCCTAACACTAACGCGAACCCTAACCCTAACCCGAACCCTAACCCTAACCCAAACCCTAACCCTAACCGGAAACCTAACCCTAACCCTAACCCTAAAACCTAATCCTAACCCAAATCCTAACGATAGCCCTAACCCTAACCCGAACCCTAACCCTAAACCTAACCCTAACCCTACACCGAACCCTAACCCGAACCCTAACCCGAACCCTAACTCTAACCCTAACCCTAACCCTAACCCTAATCCGAACCCTAACCCTAACCCTAACCCGAACCCGAACCCTAACCCGAACCCGAACCCTAACCCGAATCCTAACCCTAACCCTAACCCGAACCCTAACCCTAACCCTAACCCGAACCCTAACCCTTACCCTAAACCGAACCCGAACCCTAAACCGAACCCGAACCCTAACCCGAACCCTAAGCCTAACCCTAACCCGAACCCTAACCCTAACCCAAACCCTAACCCGAACCCTAACCCTAACCCTTACCCGAACCCAAACCCGAACCCTAACCCGAACCCTAACCCTAACCCTAACCCAAACCCTAACCCTAAACCTAACCCGAACCCAACCCTAACCCATACCCTAACCCTAACCCTAACCCTAACCCTAACCCTAACCCGAACCCTAACCCTAACCCGAACCCTAACCCTAACCCTAAACCTAACCCGAACCCTAACCCGTACCCTAACCCTAAACGTAACCTGAACCCTAACCCTAACCCTAACCCTAACCCTAACCCGAACCCTAACCCTAACCCTAACCGGAACCCTAACCATAACCCTAACCCGAACCAGAACCCTAAGCCCTTACCCGAATCCTAAACCTAACCCGAATACTAACCCGAACCCTAACCGTAACCCTAACCCCAAATCCGAACCCTAACACTAACCCTAAACCTAACCCTAACCCTAACACTAACCCTAACCCGAACCCGAACCCGAACCCTAACCCTAACCCTAACCCAAACACTAACCCTAACCCGAACCCTAACGCTAACCCTAACCCGAACCCTAACCCTAACCCTAACCGGAACCTAACCCTAACCCGAACCCTAACCCTAACCCGAACCCGAACCCGAACCCTAACCCTAACCCGAACCCTAACCCGAACCCTAAACCTAACCCTAACCCTAACCCGAACCCTAACCCTAACCCTAACCCGAACCCTAACCCTAACACTAACCCGAATCCTAACCCTAACACTAACCCGAACCCTAACCCTAACCCTAACCCGAACCCTAACCCTAACCCGAACCCTAACCCTAACCCTAATCCTAACCCTAACCCTAACCCGAACCCTTACCCTAACCCGAACCATAACCCTAACCCTAACCCTAACCCTAACCCGAACCCAAACCCTAAACCTAACCCTAACCCTAACCCTAACCCTAACCCTAAAACCTAACCCTAACCCGAACCCTAAACCTAACCCTAACCCTACACCGAACCCTAACCCGAACCCTAACCCGAACCCTAACTCTAACCCTAACCCTAACCCTAATCCGAACCCTAACCCTAACCCTAACCCGAACCCGAACCATAACCCGAACCAGAACCCTAACACGAATCCTAAACCTAACCCTAACCCGAACCCTAACCCTAACCCGAATCCTAACCCTAACCCTAACCCGAACCCTAACCCTAACCCGAACCCTAACCCGAACCCTAACCCTAAACCTAACCCTAACCCTACACCGAACCCTAACCCGAACCCTAACCCGAACCCTAACTCTAACCCTAACCCTCACCCGAACCCTACCCCTAACCCTAACCCGAACCCTAAACCTAACCCTAACCCGAACCCTAACCCTAACCCAAACCCTAACCCTAACCCTAACCCGAACCCTAACCCGAACCCTAACCCGAATCCTAACCCGAACCCTAAACCTAACCTTAACCCTAACCCGAACCCAAACCCTAACCCGAACCCTAACCCTAAGACTAACCCTAACCCGAACCCTAAACCTAACCCTAACCCGAACCCTAACCCTAACCCGAACCCTAACACGAACCCTAACCCTAACCCTAAACCCGAACCCGAAACCTAACCCTAACCCTAACGCTAACCCTAACCCGTATCCGAACCCTAACCCTAACCCTAACCCTAACCCTAACCCGAACCCTAACCCTAACCCGAACCCTAACACTAACCGTAACCGTAACCCTAAAACTAACCCCTAACCCTAACTCTAACCCTAACACGAACCATAAACCTAACACTAACCCTAACCCGAACCCTAACCCGAACCCTAACCCTAACCCTAATCCTAACCCGAACCCTAACCCTAACCCTAAACCGAACCCGAACCCTAAACCGAACCCGAACCCTATCCCGAACCCTAAACCTAACCCTAACCCGAACCCTAACCCTAACCCAAACCCTAACCCGAACCCTAACCCTAACCCTAACCCGAACCCAAACCCGAACCCTAACCCGAACCCTAACCCTAACCCTAACCCGAACCCTAAACCTAAACCTAACCCGAACCCTAACCCTAACCCATACCCTAACCCTAACCCTAACCCTAACCCTAACCCTAACCCAAACTCTAACCCGAACCCTAACCCTAACCCGAACCCTAACCCTAACCCTAAACCTAACCCGAACCCTAACCCGTACCCTAACCCTAAACCTAACCTGAACCCTAACCCTAACCCTAACCCTAACCCGAACCCTAACCCTAACCCTAACCGGAACCCTAACCATAACCCTAACCCGAACCAGAACCCTAAGCCCTTACCCGAATCCTAAACCTAACCCGAACACTAACCCGAACCCTAACCCTAACCCTAACCCCAAATCCGAACCCTAACACTAACCCTAAACCTAACCCGAACCCGAACCCTAACTCTAACCCTAACCCTAACCCGACACCGAACCCTAACCCTAACCCGGACCCTAACCGTAACCCTAACACTAACCCTCACCCGAACCCTAAACCTAACCCTAACCCTAAACCTAACCAGAAACCTAAACCTAACCCTATCCCCTAACCCTAACCCTAACCCTAACCCTACCCGAACCCTAACCCTAACTCTAACACTAACCCTAACCCGAACCCGAACCCTAAACCGAAACCTACCCCTAACCCTAATCCGAACCCTACCCCTAACCCTAACACTAACCCTAACCCGAACCCGAACCCGAAAGCTAACCCTAACCCTAACCCGAACCCTAACCCTAACCCGAACCCTAACGCTAACCCTAACCCGAACCCTAACCCTAACCCTAACCGGAACCTAACCCTAACCCGAACCCTAACCCTAACCCGAACCCGAACCCGAACCCTAACCCTAACCCGAACCCTAACCCGAACCCTAAAACTAACCCTAACCCTAACCCGAACCCTAACCCTAACCCTAACCCGAACCCTAACCCTAAACCTAACCCGAATCCTAACCCTAACACTAACCCGAACCCTAACCCTAACCCTAACCCGAACCCTAACCCTAACCCGAACCCTAACCCTAACCCTAATCCTAACCCTAACCCTAACCCGAACCCTTACCCTAACCCGAACCATAACCCTAACCCTAACCCTAACCCTAACCCGAACCCAAACCCTAAACCTAACCCTAACCCTAACCCTAACCCTAACCCTAAAACCTAACCCTAACCCGAACCCTAACCCTAACCCGAACCCTAACCCGAACCCTAACCCTAAACCTAACCCTAACCCTACACCGAACCCTAACCCGAACCCTAACCCGAACCCTAACTCTAACCCTAACCCTAACCCTAATCCGAACCCTAACCCTAACCCTAACCCGAACCCGAACCATAACCCGAACCAGAACCCTAACCCGAATCCTAAACCTAACCCTAACCCGAACCCTAACCCTAACCCGAATCCTAACCCTAACCCTAACCCGAACCCTAACCCTAACCCGAACCCTAACCCTAAACCTAACCCTAACCCTACACCGAACCCTAACCCGAACCCTAACCCGAACCCTAACTCTAACCCTAACCCTCACCCGAACCCTACCCCTAACCCTAACCCGAACCCTAAACCTAACCCTAACCCGAACCCTAACCCTAACCCGAACCCTAACCCTAACCCTAACCCGAACCCTAACCCGAACCCTAACCCGAATCCTAACCCGAACCCTAACCCTAACCCTAACCCTAACCCGAACCCAAACCCTAACCCGAACCCTAACCCTAACCCTAACACTAACCCTAACCCGAACCCTAAACCTAACCCTAACCCGAACCCTAACCCTAACCCGAACACTAACCCGAACCCTAACCCTAACCCTAAACCTAACCCGAACCCTAACCCGTACCCTAACCCTAAACCTAACCTGAACCCTAACCCTAACCCTAACCCTAACCCTAACCCGAACCCTAACCCTAACCCTAACCGGAACCCTAACCATAACCCTAACCCGAACCAGAACCCTAAGCCCTTACCCGAATCCTAAACCTAACCCGAATACTAACCCGAACCCTAACCGTAACCCTAACCCCAAATCCGAACCCTAACACTAACCCTAAACCTAACCCTAACCCTAACACTAACCCTAAGCCGAACCCGAACCCGAACCCTAACCCTAACCCTAACCCAAACACTAACCCTAACCCGAACCCTAACGCTAACCCTAACCCGAACCCTAACCCTAACCCTAACCGGAACCTAACACTAACCCGAACCCTAACCCTAACCCGAACCCGAACCCGAACCCTAACCCTAACCCGAACCCTAACCCGAACCCTAAACCTAACCCTAACCCTAACCCGAACCCTAACCCTAACCCTAACCCGAACCCTAACCCTAACACTAACCCGAATCCTAACCCTAACACTAACCCGAACCCTAACCCTAACCCTAACCCGAACCCTAACCCTAACCCGAACCCTAACCCTAACCCTAATCCTAACCCTAACCCTAACCCGAACCCTTACCCTAACCCGAACCATAACCCTAACCCTAACCCTAACCCTAACCCGAACCCAAACCCTAAACCTAACCCTAACCCTAACCCTAACCCTAACCCTAAAACCTAACCCTAACCCGAACCCTAAACCTAACCCTAACCCTACACCGAACCCTAACCCGAACCCTAACCCGAACCCTAACTCTAACCCTAACCCTAACCCTAATCCGAACCCTAACCCTAACCCTAACCCGAACCCGAACCATAACCCGAACCAGAACCCTAACACGAATCCTAAACCTAACCCTAACCCGAACCCTAACCCTAACCCGAATCCTAACCCTAACCCTAACCCGAACCCTAACCCTAACCCGAACCCTAACCCGAACCCTAACCCTAAACCTAACCCTAACCCTACACCGAACCCTAACCCGAACCCTAACCCGAACCCTAACTCTAACCCTAACCCTCACCCGAACCCTACCCCTAACCCTAACCCGAACCCTAAACCTAACCCTAACCCGAAACCTAACCCTAACCCAAACCCTAACCCTAACCCTAACCCGAACCCTAACCCGAACCCTAACCCGAATCCTAACCCGAACCCTAAACCTAACCCTAACCCTAACCCGAACCCAAACCCTAACCCGAACCCTAACCCTAAGACTAACCCTAACCCGAACCCTAAACCTAACCCTAACCCGAACCCTAACCCTAACCCGAACCCTAACACGAACCCTAACCCTAACCCTAAACCCGAACCCGAAACCTAACCCTAACCCTAACGCTAACCCTAACCCGTATCCGAACCCTAACCCTAACCCTAACCCTAACCCTAACCCGAACCCTAACCCTAACCCGAACCCTAACACTAACCGTAACCGTAACCCTAAAACTAACCCCTAACCCTAACTCTAACCCTAACACGAACCATAAACCTAACACTAACCCTAACCCGAACCCTAACCCGAACCCTAACCCTAACCCTAATCCTAACCCGAACCCTAACCCTAACCCTAAACCGAACCCGAACCCTAAACCGAACCCGAACCCTATCCCGAACCCTAAACCTAACCCTAACCCGAACCCTAACCCTAACCCAAACCCTAAACCGAACCCTAACCCTAACCCTAACCCGAACCCAAACCCGAACCCTAACCCGAACCCTAACCCTAACCCTAACCCGAACCCTAAACCTAAACCTAACCCGAACCCTAACCCTAACCCATACCCTAACCCTAACCCTAACCCTAACCCTAAACCTAACCCGAACCCTAACCCGTACCCTAACCCTAAACCTAACCTGAACCCTAACCCTAACCCTAACCCTAACCCGAACCCTAACCCTAACCCTAACCGGAACCCTAACCATAACCCTAACCCGAACCAGAACCCTAAGCCCTTACCCGAATCCTAAACCTAACCCGAACACTAACCCGAACCCTAACCCTAACCCTAACCCCAAATCCGAACCCTAACACTAACCCTAAACCTAACCCGAACCCGAACCCTAACTCTAACCCTAACCCTAACCCGACACCGAACCCTAACCCTAACCCGGACCCTAACCGTAACCCTAACACTAACCCTCACCCGAACCCTAAACCTAACCCTAACCCTAAACCTAACCAGAAACCTAAACCTAACCCTATCCCCTAACCCTAACCCTAACCCTAACCCTAACCCGAACCCTAACCCTAACTCTAACACTAACCCTAACCCGAACCCGAACCCTAAACCGAAACCTACCCCTAACCCTAATCCGAACCCTACCCCTAACCCTAACACTAACCCTAACCCGAACCCGAACCCGAAAGCTAACCCTAACCCTAACCCGAACCCTAACCCTAACCCGAACCCTAACGCTAACCCTAACCCGAACCCTAACCCTAACCCTAACCGGAACCTAACCCTAACCCGAACCCTAACCCTAACCCGAACCCGAACCCGAACCCTAACCCTAACCCGAACCCTAACCCGAACCCTAAAACTAACCCTAACCCTAACCCGAACCCTAACCCTAACCCTAACCCGAACCCTAACCCTAAACCTAACCCGAATCCTAACCCTAACACTAACCCGAACCCTAACCCTAACCCTAACCCGAACCCTAACCCTAACCCGAACCCTAACCCTAACCCTAATCCTAACCCTAACCCTAACCCGAACCCTTACCCTAACCCGAACCATAACCCTAACCCTAACCCTAACCCTAACCCGAACCCAAACCCTAAACCTAACCCTAACCCTAACCCTAACCCTAACCCTAAAACCTAACCCTAACCCGAAACCTAAACCTAACCCTAACCCTAACCCGAACCCTAACCCTAAACCTAACCCTAACCCTACACCGAACCCTAACCCGAACCCTAACCCTAACCCGAACCCTAACACTAACCGTAACCGTAACCCTAAAACTAACCCCTAACCCTAACTCTAAATCTATCCCTAACCCTAACCCTAAAACCTAACCCTAACCCAAACCCTAACCCTAACCCTAAACCTAACCCTAACCCTAACCCGAACCCTACCCTAAACCGAACCCGAACCCTAAACCGAACCCGAACCCTAACCCGAACCCTAACCCTAACCCTAACCCGAATCCTAACCCTAACCCAAACTCTATCCCGAACCCTAAACCTAACCCTAACCCGAACCCAAACCCGAACCCTAACCCGAACCCTAACCCTAACCCTAACCCGAACCCTAACCCTAAACCTAACCCGAACCCTAACCCTAACCCAAACCCTAACCCTAACCCTAACCCTAACCCTAACCCTAACCCGAACCCGAACCCTAACCCTAACCCGAACCCTAACCCTAAACCTAAACCTAACCCGAACCCTAACCCTAACCCAAACCCTAACCCTAACCCTAACCCTAACCCTAACCCTAACCCTAACCCTAACCCTAACCCATACCCTAACCCTAAACCTAACCCGAACCCTAACCCGAACCCTAACCCTAACCCTAACCCGAACCATAACCCTAACCCTAACCCGAACACTAACCATAACCCTAACCCGAACCAGAACCCTAAGCCCCTACCTGAATCCTAAACCTAACCCAAACCCTAACCCGAACCCTAACCCTAACCCAAACACCGAATCCGAACCCTAACCCTAAGCCTAACCCTAACCCGAACCCGAACCCGAACCCTAACCCTAACCCTAACCCTAACCCGACACCGAACCCTAACCCTAACCCGGACCCTAACCGTAACCCTAACACTAACCCTCACCCGAACCTTAAACCTAACCCTAACCCGAACACTAACCCTAACCCTAACCCTAAACCTAACCAGAAACCTAACCCTAACCCTAAACACTAACCTTAACCCTAACCCTAACCCTAACCCGAACCCTAACCCTAACTCTAACACTAACCCTAACCCGAACCCTAACCCTAAACCGAACCCTAACCCGACCCGAACCCGAACCCTAACCCTAACCCGAACCCTAACCCTAACCCAAACCCTAACCCTAACCCGAACCCGAACCCGAACACTAACCCTAACCCTAACCCTAACCGTAACCCTAACCCTAACCCAAACCCTAACCCAAAACTGAACCCTAACCCGAACCCGAACCCTAACCCTAACCCGAACCCGAACCCTAACCCTAACCCGAACCCTAACCCTAACCCTATCCCGAAACCTAAACCTAACCCTAACCCGAACCCTAACCCTAACCCGAACCCTAACCCTAACCCTAACCCGAATCCTAACCCTAAACCTAACCCGAACCCTAACCCGAACCCTACACCTAACCCTAACCCTAACCCCACCCTAACACTAACCCTAACCCGAACCCAAACCCTAACCCTAACCCTAACCCTAACTCGAAACCTAACCATAACCCTAACCCGAACCCTAACCCTAAATCTAACCCTAACCCTAACCCGAACCCTAACCCTAACCCTAAACCTAACCCTAACACTAACGCGAACCCTAACCCTAACCCGAACCCTAACCCTAACCCTAACCCTAAACCTAACCGGAAACCTAACCCTAACCCTAACCCTAAAACCTAACCCTAACCCAAATCCTAACGATAGCCCTAACCCTAACCCGAAACCTAACCCTAAACCTAACCCTAACCCTACACCGAACCCTAACCCGAACCCTAACCCGAACCCTAACTCTAACCCTAACCCTAACCCTAACCCTAATCCGAACCCTAACCCTAACCCTAACCCTAACACCTAACCCGAACACGAACCCGAACCCTAACCCGAACCCGAACCCTAACCTTACCCCGAACACGAACCCAAACCATAACCCTAACCCTAACCCGAACCCTAACCAGAACACTAACCCTAACCCGAAAACTAACACTAACCCTAACCCTAACCCTAACCCCTAAACCTAACCCGAACCCTAACCCTAACTCGAACACTAACCCTAACTCTAACCCGAACCCTAACCCTGACCCAAACCCTAAACCTAACCCGAAACCTAACCCTAAACCTAACCCTAACCCTAACCCTAACCCTAACACTAACCCGAACCCGAGCCCTAACCCGAACCCTAACCCTAACCCTAACCCTAACCCGAAACCTAACCCTTACCCGAACCCTAACCCTAACCCTAACCCGAACCCGAAACCTAAACCGAAACCTAGCCCTAACCCTAACCCGAACCCTAACCCTAACCCGAACACGAACCCTAACCCTAACCCGAACCCGAACCCTAACCCTAACCCGAAGCCTAAACCTAACCCTAACCCGAACCCTAAACCTAACCCTAACCCGAACCCTAACCCTAACCCGAACCCTAACCCTAACCCTAACCCGAATCCTAACCCTAAACCTAACCCGAACCCTAACCCGAACCCTAAACCTAACCCTAACCCTAACCCCACCCTAACACTAACCCTAACCCGAACCCAAACCCTAACCCTAACCCTAACCCTAACTCGAACCCTAACCATAACCCTAACCCGAACCCTAACCCTAAACCTAACCCTAACCCTAACCCGAACCCTAACCCTAACCCTAAACCTAACCCTAACACTAACGCGAAACCTAACCCTAACCCGAACCCTAACCCTAACCCTAACCCTAACCCTAACCGGAAACCTAACCCTAACCCTAACCCTAAAACCTAACCCTAACCCAAATCCTAACGATAGCCCTAACCCTAACCCGAACCCTAACCCTAAACCTAACCCTAACCCTACACCGAACCCTAACCCGAACCCTAACCCGAACCCTAACTCTAACCCTAACCCTAACCCTACCCTAATCCGAACCCTAACCCTAACCCTAACTCTAACACCTAACCCGAACACGAACCCGAACCCTAACCCGAACCCGAACCCTAACCTTACCCCGAACACGAACCCAAACCATAACCCTAACCCTAACCCGAACCCTAACCCGAACACTAACCCTAACCCGAACACTAACCCTAACCCTAACCCTAACCCTAACCCTAACCCCTAAACCTAACCCGAACCCTAACCCTAACTCGAACACTAACCCTAACCCTAACCCGAACCCTAACCCTGACCCTAATCCTAAACCTAACCCGAAACATAACCCTAAACCTAACCCTAACCCTAACCCTAACCCTAACACTAACCCGAACCCGAGCCCTAACCCGAACCCTAACCCTAACCCTAACCCTAACCCGAAACCTAACCCTTACCCGAACCCTAACCCTAACCCTAACCCGAACCCGAAACCTAAACCGAAACCTAGCCCTAACCCTAACCCGAACCCTAACCCTAACCCGAACACGAACCCTAACCCTAACCCTAACCCTAACCCTAACCCGAACCCTAACCCTAACCCTAACCCTAACCCGAACCCTAACGCTAACCCTAAACCGAACCCGAACCCTAAACCGAACCCGAACCCTAACCCGAACCCTAACCCTAACCCTAATCCGAAGCCTAACCCTAACCCAAACTCTATCCCGAACCCTAAACCTAACCCTAACCCGAACCCAAACCCGAACCCTAACCCGAAACCTAACCTTAACCCTAACCCGAACCCTAACCCTAAACCTAACCCGAACCCTAAACCTAACCCAAACCCTAACCCTAACCCTAACCCTAACCCGAACCCGAACCCTAACCCTAACCCGAACCCTAACCCTAAACCTAAACCTAACACGAACCCTAACCCATACCCTAACCCTAAACCTAACCCGAACCCTAACCCTAACCCTAACCCTAACCCTAACCCGAACCCTAACCCTAACCCTAACCCGAACACTAACAATAACCCTAACCCGAACCAGAACCCTAAGCCCCTACCTGAATCCTAAACCTAACCCAAACCCTAACCCGAACCCTAACCCTAACCCTAACACCGAATCCGAACCCTAACCCTAAGCCTAACCCTAACCCGAACCCGAACCCTAACCCTAACCCTAACCCTAACCCGACACCGAACCCTAACCCTAACCAGGACCCTAACCGTAACCCTAACACTAACCCTCACCCGAACCCTAAACCTAACCCTAACCCGAACACTAACCCTAACCCTAACCCTAAACCTAACCAGAAACCTAACCCTAACCCTAACCCCTAACCTTAACCCTAACCCTAACCCTAACCCGAACCCTAACCCTAACTCTAACACTAACCCTAACCCGAACCCTAACCCTAAACCGAACCCTAACCCGAACCCGAACCCGAACCCTAACCCTAACCCGAACCCGAACCCTAACCCTAACCCGTAACCTATCCCTAAACCTAACCCTAACCCTAACCCGAACCCTAACCCTAACCCTAACCCGAACCCTAACCCTAACCCGAACCCTAACCCTAACCCTAACCCGAACCCTAACCCTAACCCTAACCGGAACCTAACCCTAACCCGAACCCTAACCCTAACCCGAACCCGAACCCAAACCCTAACCCGAACCCGAACCCTAACCCTAAACCTAACCCTAACCCAAACCCTAACCCAAAACTGAACCCTAACCCGAACCCGAACCCTAACCCTACACCGAACCCGAACCCTAACCCTAAACCGAACCCTAACCCTAACCCTAACCCGAACCCTAAACCTAACCCTAACCCGAACCCTAACCCTAACCCGAACCCTAACCCTAACCCTAAACCGAATCCTAACCCTAAACCTAACCCGAACCCTAACCCGAACCCTAAACCTAACCCTAACCCTAACCCCACCCTAACACTAACCCTAACCCGAACCCAAACCCTAACCCTAACCCTAACCCTAACTCGAACCCTAACCATAACCCTAACCCGAACCCTAACCCTAAACCTAACCCTAACCCTAACCCGAACCCTAACCCTAACCCTAAACCTAACCCTAACACTAACGCGAACCCTAACCCTAACCCGAACCCTAACCCTAACCCTAACCCTAACCCTAACCGGAAACCTAACCCTAACCCTAACCCTAAAACCTAACCCTAACCCAAATCCTAACGATAGCCCTAACCCTAACCCGAACCCAACCCTAAACATAACCCTAACCCTACACCGAACCCTAACCCGAACCCTAACCCGAACCCTAACTCTAACCCTAACCCTAACCCTAATCCGAACCCTAACCCTAACCCTAACCCGAACCCGAACCCTAACCCGAACCCGAACCCTAACCCGAATTCTAACCCTAACCCTAACCCGAACCCTAACCCTAACCCTAAAACGAACCCTAACCCTAACCCGAACCCTAACCCGAACCCTAACCCTAAACCTAACCCTAACCCGTACCCGAACCCTAACCCTAACCCGTACCCTAACTCTAACCCTAACCCGAACCCTAACCCGAACCCTAACCCTAACCCTAACCGGAACCTAACCCTAACCCGAACCCTAACCCTAACCCGAACCCGAAACCGAACCATAACCCGAACCCGAACCCTAACCCTAAACCTAACGCTAACCCAAACCCTAACCCAAACTTGAACCCTAACCCGAACCCGAACCCTAACCCGAACCCTAACCCTAACCCTAACCCGAACTCTAAACCTAACCCTAACCCGAACCCTAACCCTAACCCGAACCCTAACCCTAACCCGAATCCTAACCCTAACCCTAACCCGATCCCTAACCCGAACCATAAACCTAACCCTAACCCTAACCCGACCCCTAACCCGAACCCTAACCCGAACCCTAACCCTAACCCTAACTCGAACCCTAACCCGAAACCTAGCCCTAATCCTAACCCGAACCCTAACCCTAACCCTAACCCAAACCCTAACCCGAACCCTAACCCTTACCCTAACCCTAACCCTAACCCGAACCCTAACCCTAACTCTAACCCTAACACCTAACCCGAACACGAACCCGAACCCTAACCCGAACCCGAACCCTAACCTTACCCCGAACAAGAACCCAAACCATTTCCTAACCCTAACCCGAACCCTAACCCTAACCCTAACCATAACCCGAACACTAACCCTAACCCTAACCCTAACCCCTAACCCTAACCCGAACCCTAACCCTAACTCGAACACTAACCCTAACCCTAACCCGAACCCTAACCCTAACCCTAAGCCTAAACCTAACCCGAACCCTAACCCTAAACCTAAACCTAACCCTAACCCTAACCCTAAACCTAACCCGAACCCGAACCCTAACCCGAAACCTAACCCTAATCCTAACCCTAACCCGAACCCTAACCCTTACCCGAACCCTAACCCTAACCCTAACCCGAACCCGAAACCTACACCGAAACCTAACCCTAACCCTAACCCGAACCCTAACCCTAACCCGAACCCGAACACTAACCCTAACCCGAACCCTAACCCGAACCCTAACGCGAAACCTATCCCTAACCCTAACCCTAACCCTAACCCTAACCCGAACCCTAACCCTAAACCTAAACCGAACCCGAACCCTAACCCGAACCCGAACCCTAACCCGAACACTAACCATAACCCTAACCCTAACCCGAAACCTAACCCTAACCCGAACCCTAACCCGATCCCTAACCCTAACCCTAACCCGAACCCAAACCCGAACCCTAACCCGAAACCTAACCCTAACCATATCTCGAACCCTAACCCTAACCCTAACCCGAACCCTAACCCTAACCCAAACCCTAACCCTAACCCT
>JAVLSZ010000059.1:1885000-1887500 GCA_032313775.1 Urocyon cinereoargenteus | reverse complement strand
CTAACCCGTACCCTAACCCTAACCCTAACCCTAACCCTAACACTAACCCGTACCCTAAACCTAACCCGTAACCTAAACCTAACCCTAAACCTAACCCTAACCCGTACGCTAACCCTAACTCTAACCCTAACCCTAACCCGTACCCTAACCCTAACCCGTACCCTAACCCTAACCCTAACCCTAACCCTAACCCTAACCCCTAACCCTAACCCTAACCCGTACCCTAACCCTAACCCTAACCGTACCCTAACCCTAACCCGTTCCCTAACCCTACCCTAACCCTAACCCTAACCCGTAGCCTAAACCTAACCCGTACCCTAACCCTAACCCTTACCCTAAACCTAACCCGTACCCTAACCCTAACACGTACCCTAACCCTAAACCTAACCCTAACCCTAACCGTAACCCGAACCCTAACCCTCACCCTAACCCTAACCCGAACCCGAAACCTAACCCTAACCCGAACCCTAACCCTAACCCTAACCCTAACCCTAACCCAAACCCTAACCCTAAACCTAAACAGAAACCTAACCATAACCCTAACCCGAACCCGAACCCTAGGCCCTTACCCGAACCCTAACCCTAACCCGAACCCTAACCCGAACCCTAACCCTAACCCTAACCCTAACCCGAACCCGAAACCTAACCCTAACCCGAACCCTAACCCTAACCCTAACGCTAACCCGAACCCTAACCCGAACCCTAACCCTAACCCTAACTCGAACCCTAAAACTAACCCTAACCCTAACCCTAAACCAAACCCAAAACCTAAACCTAACCTGAACCCGAACCCTAACCCTAACCCTAACCCTAACCATAACCCGAACCCTAACCGAACCCTATCCCTAACCATAACCCGAACCCTAACCTCTAACCCGAACCTGAACCCGAACCCTAAACCGAACCCGAACCCTAACCCTACCCCGAACCCGAACCCAAACCATAACACTAACCCTAACACGAACCCTAACCCTAACCCTTAACGTAACCTGAACCCTAACCCTAACCCAAACCCTAACCCTAAACCTAAACAGAAACCTAACTCTAACCCTAACCCGAACCCGAACCCTAGGCCCTTACCCGAACCCTAACCCTAACCCGAAACCTAACCCGAACCCTAACCCTAACCCTAACCCTAACCCGAACCCGAAACCTAACCCTAACCCGAACCCTAACCCTAACCCTAACGCTAACCCGAACCCTAACCCGAACCCTAACCCTAACCCTAACTCGAACCCTAAAACTAACCCTAACCCTAACCCTAACCCAAACCCTAAACCTAACCCTAAACAGAACCCTAACCCTAACCCGAACCCGAACCCGAACCGTAGGCCCTTACCTGAATACTAACCCTAACCCGAACCCTAACCCGAACCCTAACCCTAAGCCTAAACCCGAACCTGAACCTGAACATTAACCCTAACCCTAACCCTAACCCGAACCCTAACCCGAACCCTAACCCAAACCCAAAACCTAACCCTAACCCGAACCCGAACCCTAACCCTAACCCTAACCCTAACCCGAACCCTAACCGAACCCTAACCCTAACCATAACCCGAACCCTAACCTCTAACCCGAACCTGAACCCGAACCCTAACCCGAACGCGAACCCTAACCCTACCCCGAACCCGAACCAAATCATAACACTAACCCTAACGCGAACCCTAACCCTAACCCTTAACGTAACCTGAACCCTAACCCTAACCCTAACCCTAACCCGAACCCTAACCCTAACCCTAAACATAACCCTAACCCTAACCCCTAACCCTAACCCGAAACGTAACCCTAACCCTAACCCTAACCCTAACCCTAACCCTAACCCTAACCCGAACCCTAACCCTAACACTAACCCGAACCCTAACCCGAACCCTAACCCTAACCCTAACCTGAACACTAACCCCTAACCCTTACCCGAACCCGAACCCTAACCCAAACCCGAACCCGAACCCGAACCCGAACCCTAACCGAACCCTAACCCTAACCATAACCCGAACCCTAACCTCTAACCCGAACCTGAACCCGAACCCTAACCCGAACCCGAACCCTAACCCTACCCCGAACCCGAACCCAAACCATAACACCTACCCTAACGCGAACCCTAACCCTAACCCTTAACGTAACCTGAACCCTAACCCTAACCCTAACCCTAACCCGAACCCTAACCGTAACCCTAAACCTAACCCTAACCCTAACCCCTAACCCTATCCCGAACCCTAACCCTAACCCTAACCCTAACCCTAACCCTAACCCGAACCCTAACCCTAACCCTAACCCGAACCCTTCCCGAACCCTAACCCTAACCCTAACCTGAACACTAACCCCGAACCCTAACCCTAACCCTAACCCTAACCCGAACCCTAACACGAACCCTAACACCTAACCCTAACCCGAACCCGAACCCTAACCCGATCACGAACCCTAAACCTAACCCCACCCTGAACCCTAACCCTAACCCGAACCCGAACCCGAACACTAACCATAACCCTAACCCGAACCCTAA
>JAVLSZ010000059.1:1865000-1875000 GCA_032313775.1 Urocyon cinereoargenteus | reverse complement strand
ACACGTACCCTAACCCTAAACCTAACCCTAACCCGAACCGTAACCCGAACCCTAACCCTAACCCTAACCCTAACCCGAACCCGAAACCTAACCCTAACCCGAACCCTAACCCTAACCCTAACCCTAACCCGAACCCGAACCCTCACCCGAACCCTAACCTGAACACTAACCCCTAACCCTTACCCGAACCCGAACCCTAACCCTAAACAGAAACCTAACCCTAACCCTAACACGAACCCGAACCCTAGGCCCTTAACCGAACCCTAACCCTAACCCGAACCCTAACCCGAACCCTAACCCTAACCCTAACGCTAACCCGAACCCTAACCCTAACCCTAACTCGAACCCTAAAACTAATCCTAACCCTAACCCTAACCCAAACCCTAAACCTAACCCTAAACAGAACCCTAACCCTAACCCGAACCCGAACCCGAACCCTAGGCCCTTACCTGAATCCTAACCCTAACCCGAACCCTAACCCGAACCCTAACCCTAACCCTAACCCGAACCCGAACCTGAACCCTAACCCTAACCCTAACCCTAACCCGAACCCTAACCCGAACCCTAACCCAAACCCAAAACCTAACCCTAACCCGAACCCGAACCCTAACCCTAACCCTAACCCTAACCCTAACCCGAACCCTAACCGAACCCTAACCCTAACCATAACCCGAACCCTAACCTCTAACCCGAACCTGAACCCGAACCCTAACCCGAACCCGAACCCTAACCCTACCCCGAACCCGAACCCAAACCATAACACTAACCCTAACGCGAACCCTAACCCTAAACCTTAACGTAACCTGAACCCTAACCCTAACCCTAACCCTAACCCGAACCCTAAACCTAACCCTAAACCTAACCCTAACCCTAACCCCTAACCCTAACCCGAACCCTTACCCTAACCCTAACCCTAACCCTAAACCTAACCCGAACGCTAACCCTAACCCTAACCAGAACCCTAACCCGAACCCTAACCCTAACCCTAACCTGAACACTAACCCCTAACCCTTACCCGAACCCGAACCCTAACCCGAACCCGAACCCGAACCCGAACCCGAACCCTATCCGAACGCTAACCCTAACCATAAGCCGAACCCTAACCTCTAACCCGAACCTGAACCCGAACCCTAACCCGAACCCGAACCCTAACCCTACCCCGAACCCGAACCCAAACCATAACACCTACCCTAACGCGAACCCTAAACCTAACCCTTAACGTAACCTGAACCCTAACCCTAAACCTAACCCTAACCCGAACCCTAACCCTAACCCTAAACCTAACCCTAACAATAACCCCTAACCCTAACCCGAACCCTAACCCTAACCCTAACCCTAACCCTAACCCTAACCCTAACCCGAACCCTAAACCTAACCCTAACCCGAACCCTAACCCGAACCCTAACCCTAACCCTAACCTGAACACTAACCCCTAACCCTTACCCGAACCCGAACCCTAACCCGAACCCGAACCCGAACCCGAACCCGAACCCTAAACCTAACCCTAACCCGAACCCTAAACCTAACCCTAACCCTAACCCGAACCCGAACCCTAACCCTAACCCTAACACTAACCCTAAACCTAACCCGAACCCGAACCCTACCCCTAACCCTAACCCGAACCCTAACCCGAACCATAACCCGAACCCTAACCCTAACCCTAACCCTAACCCTAACCCAATCCCTAACCCTAACCCGAACCCTAACCCGAAACCTAACCCTAACCCTAACCCTAACCCTAACACTAAACCTAACCCTAATCCGAACCCTAACCCTAAATCTAACCCTAACCCTAACCCGAACCCTAAACCGAACCCTAACCCTAACCCTAACCATAACCCGAACCCGAACCCTAACCCTAACCCGATCCCGAACCCTAAACCGAACCCGAACCATAAACCGAACCCTAACCCTAACCCTAACCCGAACCCTAACCCTAACCCGAACCCAAACCGAACCCTAACCCGAACCCTAACCAGAACCCTAACACGAACCCTAAACCGAACCCTAACCCGAATCCTAACCCTAAACATAACCCGAACCCTAACCCTAAACCTAACACTAACCCTAACCCCAAACCCTAACCCGAACCCTAACCCTAACCCTAACCATATCCCGAACCCTAACCCTAACCCTAACCCGAACCCTAACCCCTAACGCGAACCCGAACACCAACCCTAACCCGAACCCGAACCCTAACCCTACCCCGAACCCGAACCCAAACCATAACCCTAACCCTAACTCGAACCCTAACCCTAACCCTAATCCTAACCCTAACCCGAACCCTAACCCTAACCCTAACCCTAACCCTAAACCGAACCCTAACCCTAACCCTAACCCGAACCCTAACCCCTAACCCTTACCCGAACCCTAACCCTAACTCGAACCCTAACCCTAACCGTAACCCGAACACTAAACCTAACCCTAACCCTAATCCGAACCCTAACCCTAACCCGAACCCTAACCCTAACCCTAACCCGTACCCTAACCCGAACCCTAACCCTAACCCGAACCCTAACCCTAACCGTAACCCGAACCCTAACCCTAACCTGAACCCTAACCCTAAACATATCCCGAACCCTAACCTCTAACCCGAACCCGAACCCGAACCCGAACCCGAACCCATAGCCTAACCCTACCCCGAACCCGAACCCAAACCTTAACACTAACCCTAACGCGAAACCTAACCCTAAACCTAACCCTAACCCTAACCGTAACCCGAACCCTAACCCTAACCGTAACCCTAACCCTAAACCTAACCCGAACCCTAACCCTAACCCTAAACCTAAACCTAACCCGAACCCTAACCCTAACCCTAACCCTAAACCTAACACGAAACCTAACCCTAACCCTAACCCAAACCCTAACCCTAACCCGAACCCTAACCCTAACCCTAACCCGAACCCTAACCTTAACCCTAAACTGAACCCGAACCCTAACCCTAACCTGAACCCTAACCCGAACCCTAACCCTAACCCTAACCCGAAACCTAACCCTAACCCGAACCCTAACCCGAACCCTAAACCTAACCCTAAACCGAACCATAACCCGAACCCTAACCCTAACCCTAACACGAACCCTAACCCTAACCCTAACCCGAACCCTAACCCTAACCCTAACCCAAACCCTAACCCGAACCCTAACCCTAACCCTAACCCTAACCCCTAACCCTAACCCTAACACTAACCCTAACCCTAAAACTTAACCCTAACCCGAACCCTAACCCTAACCCTAACCCTAACCCTAACCCGAACCCTAACCCTAACCCTAAACCTAAACCTAACCCGAACCCTAACCCTAACCCTAACCCTAAACCTAACACGAAACCTAACCCTAACCATAACCCAAACCCTAAACCTAACCCGAACCCTAACCCTAACCCTAACCCTAACCCGAACCCTAACCCGAACCATAACCCGAACCCTAACCCTAACCCTAACCCTAACCCTAACCCAATCCCTAACCCTAACCCGAACCCTAACCCGAAACCTAACCCTAACCCTAACCCTAACCCTAACCCTAACACTAAACCTAACCCTAATCCGAACCCTAACCCTAAATCTAACCCTAACCCTAACCCGAACCCTAAACCGAACCCTAACCCTAACCCTAACCCTAACCCTAACCCGAACCCGAACCCTAACCCTAACCCGATCCCGAACCCTAAACCGAACCCGAACCCTAAACCGAACCCTAACCCTAACCCTAACCCGAACCCTAACCCTAACCCGAACCCAAACCGAACCCTAACCCGAACCCTAACCAGAACCCTAACACGAACCCTAAACCGAACCCTAACCCGAATCCTAACCCTAAACATAACCCGAACCCTAACCCTAAACCTAACACTAACCCTAACCCCAAACCCTAACCCGAACCCTAACCCTAACCCTAACCATATCCCGAACCCTAACCCTAACCCTAACCCGAACCCTAACCCCTAACGCGAACCCGAACACCAACCCTAACCCGAACCCGAACCCTAACCCTACCCCGAACCCGAACCCAAACCATAACCCTAACCCTAACTCGAACCCTAACCCTAACCCTAATCCTAACCGTAACCCGAACCCTAACCCTAACCCTAACCCTAACCCTAAACCGAACCCTAACCCTAACCCTAACCCGAACCCTAACCCCTAACCCTTACCCGAACCCTAACCCTAACTTGAACCCTAACCCTAACCGTAACCCGAACACTAAACCTAACCCTAACCCTAACCCGAACCCTAACCCTAACCCGAACCCTAACCCTAACCCTAACCCGTACCCTAACCCGAACCCTAACCCTAACCCGAACCCTAACCCTAACCGTAACCCGAACCCTAACCCTAACCCTAACCTGAACCCTAACCCTAAACATAACCCGAACCCTAACCTCTAACCCGAACCCGAACCCGAACCCGAACCCGAACCCATACCCTAACCCTACCCCGAACCCGAACCCAAACCTTAACACTAACCCTAACGCGAAACCTAACCCTAAACCTAACCCTAACCCTAACCGTAACCCGAACCCTAACCCTAACCGTAACCCTAACCCTAAACCTAACCCGAACCCTAACCCTAACCCTAAACCTAAACCTAACCCGAACCCTAACCCTAACCCTAAACCTAACACGAAACCTAACCCTAACCCTAACCCAAACCCTAACCCTAACCCGAACCCTAACCCTAACCCTAACCCGAACCCTAACCTTAACCCTAAACTGAACCCGAACCCTAACCCTAACCTGAACCCTAACCCGAACCCTAACCCTAACCCTAACCCGAAACCTAACCCTAACCCGAACCCTAACCCGAACCCTAAACCTAACCCTAAACCGAACCATAACCCGAACCCTAACCCTAACCCTAACATGAACCCTAACCCTAACCCTAACCCGAACCCTAACCCTAACCCTAACCCAAACCCTAACCCGAACCCTAACCCTAACCCTAACCCTAACCCCTAACCCTAACCCTAACACTAACCCTAACCCTAAAACTTAACCCTAACCCGAACCCTAACCCTAACCCTAACCCTAACCCTAACCCGAACCCTAACCCTAACCCTAAACCTAAACCTAACCCGAACCCTAACCCTAACCCTAACCCTAAACCTAACACGAAACCTAACCCTAACCCTAACCCAAACCCTAAACCTAACCCGAACCCTAACCCTAAACCTAACCCTAACCCGAACCCTAACCGTAAACCTAAACTGAACCCGAACCCTAACCCTAACCCGAACCCTAACCCGAACCCTAACCCTAACCCTAACCCGAACCCTAACCCTAACCCTAAACCTAAACCTAACCCGAACCCTAACCCTAACCCTAACCCTAAACCTAACACGAAACCTAACCCTAACCCTAACCCAAACCCTAAACCTAACCCGAACCCTAACCCTAACCCTAACCCTAACCCGAACCCTAACCTTAACCCTAAACTAAACCCAAACCCTAACCCTAACCCGAACCCTAACCCGAAACCTAACCCTAACCCTAACCCGAACCCTAACCCTAACCCGAACCCTAACCCTAACCCTAACCCGTACCCTAACCCGAACCCTAACCCTAACCCGAACCCTAACCCTAACCGTAACCCGAACCCTAACCCTAACCCTAAACCGAACCCTAACCCTAACCATAACCCGAACCCTAACCTCTAACCCGAACCCGAACCCGAACCCGAACCCGAACCCATACCCTAACCCTACCCCGAACCCGAACCCAAACCATAACACTAACCCTAACGCGAAACCTAACACTAAACCTAACCCTAACCCTAACCGTAACCCGAACCCTAAACCTAACCCTAACCCTAACCCTAAACCTAACCCGAACCCTAACCCTAACCCTAAACCTAAACCTAACCCGAACCCTAACCCTAACCCTAACCCTAAACCTAACACGAAACCTAACCCTAACCCTAACCCAAACCCTAAACCTAACCCGAACCCTAACCCTAACCCTAACCCTAACCCGAACCCTAACCTTAACCCTAAACTGAACCCGAACCCTAACCCTAACCCGAACCCTAACCCGAACCCTAAACCTAACCCTAACCCGAAACCTAACCCTAACCCGAACCCTAACCCGAACCCTAAACCTAACCCTAAACCGAACCATAACCCGAACCCTAACCCTAACCCTAACACGAACCCTAACCCTAACCCTAACCCGAATCCTAACCCTAACCCTAACCCAAACCCTAACCCGAACCCTAACCCTAACCCTAACCCTAACCCCTAACCCTAACCCTAACACTAACCCTAACCCTAAAACCTAACCCTAACCCGAACCCTAAACCTAACCCTAACCCTAACCCTAACCCTAACCCGAACCCTAACCCTAAACCTAAAACTAACCCTAACCCTAACCCTAACCCTAACCCTAACACGAACCCTAAACCTAACCCTAAACCTAACCCTAACCCGAACCCTAACCCTAACCCTAACCCTAACCCTAACCCTAACCCTAACCCCAAACCCTAACCCCAACCCTAACCCTAACCCGAACCCTAACCCGAACCCTAACCCGAACCCTAACCCTAACCCGAACCCTAACCCTAACCCGAACCCTAACCCTAAACCTAACCCTAACCCTAACCCTAACCCTAACCCGAACCCTAACCCGACCCTAACCCTAACCCTAACCCTAAACCTAACCCTAACCCGAACCCTAACACTAACCCGAACCCAAACCCGAACCCTAACCCGAATCCTAACCCTAACCCTCACCCGAACCCTAACCCTAACCCAAACCCGAACCCTAACCCTAACCCGAACCCTAACCCGAACCCTAACTCTAACCCTAAACCTAAACCGTACCCTAACCCTAACCAGTACCCGAACCCGTACCTTAACCCTAAGGCTAACACTAACCCTAACCCCTAACCCCTAACCCTAACCCTAACCCTTACCCTAACCCTAACCCGTACCCTAACCCTAACCCTAACCCTATCCCTAACACTAACCCGTACCCTAACCCTAACCCGTACCCTAAACCTAACCCTAACCCTAACCCTAACCCGTACGCTAACCCTAACTCTAACCCTAACCCTAACCCGTACCCTAACCCTAACCCGTACCCTAACCCTAACACTAACCCTAACCCCTAACCCTAACCCTAACCCGTACCCTAACCCTAACCCTAACCGTACACTAACCCTAACCCGTTCCCTAACCCTACCCTAACCCTAACCCTAAACCGTACCCTAAACCTAACCCGTACCCTAACCCTAACCCTTACCCTAAACCTAACCCGTAACCTAACCCTAACACGTACCCTAACCCTAAACCTAACCCTAACCCTAACCGTAACCCGAACCCTAACCCTAACCCTAACCCTAACCCGAACCCGAAAACTAACCCTAACCCGAACCCTAACCCTAACCCTAACCCTAACCCGAACCCTAACCTGAACCTTAACCCTAACCCTAACCCGAACCCTAAAATTAACCCTAACCCTAACCCTAACACAAACCCTAACCCTAACCCTAAACAGAAACCTAACCCTAACCCTAACCCGAACCCGAACCCTAGGCCCGTACCCGAACCCTAACCCTAACCCGAACCCTTACCCGAACCCTAACCCTAACCCTAACCCAAACCCGAACCCGAAACCTAACCCTAACCCGAACCCTAACCCTAACCCTAACGCTAACCCGAACCCTAAACCGAACCCTAACCCTAACCCTAACTCGAACCCTAAAACTAATTCTAACCCTAACCCTAACCCAAACCCTAAACCTAACCCTAAACAGAACCCTAACCCTAACCCGAACCCGAACCCGAACCCTAGGCCCTTACCTGAATCCTAACCCTAACCCGAACACTAACCCGAACCCTAACCCTAACCCTAACCCGAACCCGAACCTGAACCCTAACCCTAAACCTAACCCTAACCCGAACCCTAACCCGAACCCTAACCCAAACCCAAAACCTAACCCTAACCCGAACCCGAACCCTAACCCTAACCCTAACCCTAACCCTAACCCTAACCCGAACCCTAACCGAACCCTAACCCTAACCATAAACCGAACCCTAACCTCTAAACCGAACCTGAACCCAACCTAACCCGAACCCTAACCCTAACCCGAACCCTAACCCGAACCCTAACCCTAACCCTAACCCGAAACCTAAGCCTAACCCGAACCCTAACCCGAACCCTAAACCTAACCCTAAACCGAACCATAACCCGAACCCTAACCCTAACCCTAACACGAACCCTAACCCTAAACCTAACCCGAACCCTAACCCTAACCCTAACCCAAACCCTAACCCGAACCCTAACCCTAACCCTAACCCTAACCCCTAACCCTAACCCTAACACTAACCCTAACCCTAAAACCTAACCCTAACCCGAACCCTAACCCTAACCCTAACCCTAACCCGAACCCTAACCCTAACCCTAACCCTAAACCTAAACCTAACCCGAACCCGAACCATAACCCTAACCCTAAACCTAACACGAAACCTAACCCTAACCCTAACCCAAACCCTAAACCTAACCCGAACCCTAACCCTAACCCTAACCCTAACCCGAACCCTAACCTTAACCCTAAACTGAACCCGAACCCTAACCCTAACCCGAACCGTAACCCGAAACCTAACCCTAACCCTAACCCGAACCCTAACCCTAACCCTAAACCTAAACCTAACCCGAACCCTAACCCTAACCCTAACCCTAAACCTAACACGAAACCTAACCCTAACCCTAACCCAAACCCTAAACCTAACCCGAACCCTAACCCTAACCCTAACCCTAACCAGAACCCTAACCTTAACCCTAAACTAAACCCGAACCCCAACCCTAACCCGAACCCTAACCCGAAACCTAACCCTAACCCTAACCCGAAACCTAACCCTAACCCGAACCCTAACCCGAACCCTAAACCTAACCCTAAACCGAACCATAACCCGAACCCTAACCCTAACCCTAACACGAACCCTAACCCTAACCCTAAACCTAACACTAACCCTAACCCTAACCCTAACCCTAACCCTAAAACGAACCCAAACCCTAACCCTAAACCTAACCCTAACCCGAACCCTAAACCTAACCCTAACCCTAACCCTAACCCTAACCACAAACCCTAACCCCAACCCTAACCCTAACCCGAACCCTAACCCTAACCCTAACCCGAACCCTAACCCTAACCCGAACCCTAACCCTAACCCGAACCCTAACCCTAAACCTAACCCTAACCCTAACCCTAAACCTAACACTAACCCGAACCCTAACCCGAACCCTAACCCGAACCCTAACCCTAAACCTAACCCTAATCCTAACCCTAACCTTAACCCGAACCCGAACCCGAACCCTAACCCGAATCCTAACCCTAACCCTAACCCGAACCCTAACCCTAAACCAAACCCGAACACTAACCCTAACCCGAACCCTAACCCGAACCCTAACCCTAACCCTAACCCTAACCCGTACCCTAACCCTAACCAGTACCCGAACCCGTACCTTAACCCTAAGCCTAACCCTAACCCTAACCCCTAACCCCTAACCCTAACCCTAACCCTTAACCTAAACCTAACCGGTACCCTAATCCTAACCTTAACCCTATTCCTAACACTAACCGTACCCTAACCCTAACCCGTACCCTAAACCTAACCCTAACCCTAACCCTAACCCGTACGCTAACCCTAACTCTAAACCTAACCCTAACCCGTACCCTAACCCTAACCCGTACCCTAACCCTAACCCTAACCCTAACCCTAACCCCTAACCCTAACCCGTACCCTAACCCTAACCCTAACCCTAACCGTACCCTAACCCTAACCAGTTCCCTAACCCTACCCTAACCCGTACCCTAACCCGTACCCTAAACCTAACCCGTACCCTAACCCTAACCCTTACCCTAAACCTAACCCGTAACCTAACCCTAACACGTACCCTAACCCTAAACCTAACCCTAACCCTAACCGTAACCCGAACCCTAACCCTAACCCTAACCCTAACCCAAACCCGAAACCTAACCCTAACCCGAACCCTAACCCTAACCC
>JAVLSZ010000059.1:1857500-1860000 GCA_032313775.1 Urocyon cinereoargenteus | reverse complement strand
CTAACCCTAAACCGTACCCTAACCCTAACCCTAACCGTACCCTAACCCTAACCAGTTCCCTAACCCTACCCTAACCCAACCCTAACCCGTACCCTAAACCTAACCCGTACCCTAACCCTAACCCTTACCCTAAACCTAACCCGTAACCTAAACCTAACACGTACCCTAACCCTAACCCTAACCCGAACCCTAACCCGAACCTTAACCCTAACCCTAACCCGAACCCTAAACTTAACCCTAACCCTAACCCTAACCCAAACCCTAACCCTAAACCTAAACAGAAACCTAACCCTAACCCTAACCCGAACCCGAACCCTAGGCACTTACCCGAACCCTAACCCTAAACCGAACCCTAACCCGAACCCTAACCCTAACCCTGACCCTAACCCGAACCCGAAACCTAACCCTAACCCGAACCCTACCCTAACCCTAACGCTAAACCGAAACCTAACCCGAACCCTAACCCTAACCCTAA
Organism: Urocyon cinereoargenteus; assembly: GCA_032313775.1. Taxonomy (NCBI): domain Eukaryota; kingdom Metazoa; phylum Chordata; class Mammalia; order Carnivora; family Canidae; genus Urocyon; species Urocyon cinereoargenteus. The sequence continues at coordinate 1,859,525 of JAVLSZ010000059.1, read as the reverse complement.
CTCGATCCCTAAAACTAACCCTAACCCTAACCCTAACCCAAACCCTAAACCTAACCCTAAACAGAACCCTAACCCTAACCCGAACCCGAACCCGAACCCTAGGCCCTTACCTGAATCCTAACCCTAACCCGAACCCTAACCCGAACCCTAACCCTAACCCTAACGCTAACCCCGAACCCGAACCTGAACCCTAAACCTAACCCTAACCCTAACCCGAACCCTAACCCGAACCCTAACCCAAACCCAAAACCTAACCCTAACCCGAACCCGAACCCTAACCCTAACCCGAACCCGAACCCTAACCGAACCCTAACCCTAACCATAACCCGAACCCTAACCTCTAACCCGAACCTGAACCCGAACCCTAACCCGAACCCGAACCCTAACCCTACCCCGAACCCGAACCCAAACCATAACACCTACCCTAACGCGAACCCTAACCCTAACCCTTAACGTAACCTGAACCCTAATCCTAACCCTAACCCTAACCCGAACCCTAACCCTAACCCTAAACCTAACACTAACCCTAACCCCTAACCCTAACCCGAACCCTAACCCTAACCCTAACCCTAACCCTAAACCTAACCCGAACCCTAAACCTAACCCTAACCCGAACCCTAACCCGAACCCTAACCCTAACCCTAACCTGAACACTAACCCCTAACCCTTACCCGAACCCGAACCCTAACCCGAACCCGAACCCGAACCCGAACCCGAACCCTAAACCTAACCCTAACCCGAACCCTAAACCTAACCCTAACCCTAACCCGAACCCGAACCCTAACCCTAACCCTAACTCTAACCCGAAACCTAACCCTAACCCGAACCCTACCCCTAACCCTAACCCGAACCCTAACCCGAACCATAACCCGAACCCTAACCCTAACCCTAACCCTAACCCTAACCCAATCCCTAACCCTAACCCGAACCCTAACCCGAACCCTAACCCTAACCCTAACCCTAACCCTAACACTAAACCTAACCCTAATCCGAACCCTAACCCTAAATCTAACCCTAACCCTAACCCGAACCCTAAACCGAACCCTAACCCTAACCCTAACCCTAACCCTAACCCGAACCCGAACCCTAACCCTAACCCGATCCCGAAACCTAAACCGAACCCGAACCCTAAACCGAACCCTAACCCTAACCCTAAACCGAACCCTAACCCTAACCCGAACCCAAACCGAACCCTAACCCGAACCCTAACCAGAACCCTAACACGAACCCTAAACCGAACCCTAACCCGAATCCTAACCCTAAACCTAACCCGAACCCTAACCCTAAACCTAACATTAACCCTAACCCCAAACCCTATCCCGAACCCTAACCCTAACCCTAACCATATACCGAACCCTAACCCTAACCCTAACCCGAACCCTAACCCCTAACGCGAACCCGAACACCAACCCTAACCCGAACCCGAACCCTAACCCTACCCCGAACCCGAACCCAAACCATAACCCTAACCCTAACTCGAACCCTAACCCTAACCCTAATCCTAACCCTAACCCGAACCCTAACCCTAACCCTAACCCTAACCCTAAACCGAACCCTAACCCTAACCCTAACCCGAACCCTAACCCCTAACCCTTACCCGAACCTTAACCCTAATTCGAACCCTAACCCTAACCGTAACCCGAACACTAACCCTAACCCTAACCCGAACCCTAACCCTAACCCGAACCCTAACCCTAACCCTAACCCGTACCCTAACACGAACCCTAACCCTAACCCGAACCCTAACCCTAACCGTAACCCGAACCCTAACCCTAACCCTAACCCGAACCCTAACCCTAAACATAACCCGAACCCTAACCTCTAACCCGAACCCGAACCCGAACCCGAACCCGAAACCGAACCCATACCCTAACCCTACCCCGAACCCGAACCCAAACCATAACACTAACCCTAACGCGAAACCTAACCCTAAACCTAACCCTAACCCTAACCGTAACCCGAACCCTAACCCTAACCCTAACCCTAACCCTAAACCTAACCCGAACCCTAACCCTAACCCTAAAC
>JAVLSZ010000059.1:1842500-1852500 GCA_032313775.1 Urocyon cinereoargenteus | reverse complement strand
AACCCTAACCCGAACCCTAACCCGAACCCTAAACCTAACGCTCAACCGAACCATAACCCGAACCCTAACCCTAACCCTAACACGAACCCTAACCCTAACCCTAACCCGAACCCTAACCCTAACCCTAACCCAAACCCTAACCCGAACCCTAACCCTAACCCTAACCCTAACCCCTAACCCTAATCCTAACACTAACCCTAACCCGAACCCTAACCCTAACCCTAACCCTAACCCGAACCCTAACCTTAACCCTAAACTGAACCCGAACCCTAACCCTAACCCGAACCCTAACCCGAAACCTAACCCTAACCCTAACCCGAACCCTAACCCTAACCCTAAACCTAAACCTAACCCGAAACCTAACCCTAACCCTAACCCTAAACCTAACACGAAACCTAACCCTAACCCTAACCCAAACCCTAAACCTAACCCGAACCCTAACCCTAACCTTAACCCTAACCCGAACCCTAACCTTAACCCTAAACTAAACACGAACCCTAACCCTAACCCGAACCCTAACCCGAAACCTGACCCTAACCCTAACCCGAAACCTAACCCTAACCCGAACCCTAACCCGAACCCTAAACCTAACCCTAAACCGAACCATAACCCGAACCCTAACCCTAACCCTAACACGAACCCTAACCCTAACCCTAAACCTAACACTAACCCTAACCCTAACCCTAACCCTAACCCTAACCCTAAAACGAACCCTAACCCTAACCCTAAACCTAACCCTAACCCGAACCCTAAACCTAACCCTAAACCTAACCCTAACCCTAACCACAAACCCTAACCCCAACCCTAACCCTAACCCGAACCCTAACCCTAACCCTAACCCGAACCCTAACCCTAACCCAAACCCTAACCCTAACCCGAACCCTAACCCTAAACCTAAACCTAACCCTAACCCTAAACCTAACCCTAACCCGAACCCTAACCCGAACCCTAACCCGAACCCTAACCCTAAACCTAACCCTAACCCGAACCCTAATCATAACCCGAACCCGAACCCGAACCCTAACCCGAATCCTAACCCTAACCCTAACCCGAACCCTAACCCTAACCCAAACCCGAACACTAACCCTAACCCGAACCCTAACCCGAACCCTAACCCTAACCCTAACCCTAACCCATACCCTAACCCTAACCAGTACCCGAACCCGTACCTTAACCCTAAGCCTAACCCTAACCCTAACCCCTAACCCCTAACCCTAACCCTAACCCTTACCCTAACCCTAACCGGTACCCTAACCCTAACCTTAACCCTATTCCTAACACTAACCGTTCCCTAACCCTAACCCGTACCCTAAACCTAACCCTAACCCTAACCCATAACCCGTACGCTAACCCTAACTCTAAACCTAACCCTAACCCGTACCCTAACCCTAACCCGTACCCTAACCCTAACCCTAACCCTAACCCTAACCCCTAACCCTAACCCTAACCCGTACCCTAACCCTAACCCTAACCGTACCCTAACCCTAACCAGTTCCCTAACCCTACCCTAAACCGTACCCTAACCCGTACCCTAAACCTAACCCGTACCCTAACCCTAACCCTTACCCTAAACCTAACCCGTAACCTAACCCTAACACGTACCCTAACCCTAAACCTAACCCTAACCCTAACCGTAACCCGAACCCTAACCCTAACCCTAACCCTAACCCTAACCCAAACCCGAAACCTAACCCTAACCCGAACCCTAACCCTAACCCTAAAACTAAACCTAACCCTAACCCCTAACCCTAACCCGAACCCTAACCCTAACCCTAACCCTAACCCTAACCCGAACCCGAACCCTAACCCTAACCCTAACCCGAACCCTAACCCGAACCCTAACCCTAACTCTAACCTGAACACTAACCCCTAACCGTTACCCGAACCCGAACCCTAACCCGAACCCGAACCCGAACCCGAACCCGAACCCTAACCGAAACCTAACCCTAACCATAACCCGAACCCTAACCTCTAACCCGAACCTGAACCCGAACCCTAACCCGAACCCGAACCCTAACCCTACCCCGAACCCGAACCCAAACCGTAACACCTACCCTAACGCGAACCCTAACCCTAACCCTTAACGTAACCTGAACCCTAACCCTAAACCTAACCCTAACCCGAACCCTCACCCTAACTCTAAACCTAACCCTAACCCTAACCCCTAACCCTAACCCGAATCCTAACCCTAACCCTAACCATAACCCTAACCCTAACCCGAACCCTAACCCTAACCCTAACCCGAACCCTAACCCGAACCCTAACCCTAACCCTAACCTGAACACTAACCCCTAACACTTACCCGAAACCGAACCCTAACCCGAACCCGAACCCGAACCCGAACCCGAACCCTAAACCTAACCCTAACCCGAACCCTAAACCTAACCCTAACCCTAACCCGAACCCGAACCCTAACCCTAACCCTAACTCTAACCCTAAACCTAACCCTAACCCGAACCCTACCCCTAACCCTAACCCGAACCCTAACCCGAACCCTAACCCTAACCCTAACCCTAAACCTAACCCGAAATCTAACCCTAACCCTAACCCTAAACCTAACCGAAACCTAACCCTAACCCTAACCCAAACACTAACCCTAACCCGAACCCTAACCCTAACCCTAAACCGAACCCGAACCCTAACCCGAACCCGAAACCTAACCCGAACCCTAACCCGAACCCGAACCCTAACCCTAACCCTAACCCGACCCCTTACCCTAACCCTAACCCTAACCCGAACCCTAACCCTAACCCGAAACCTAACCCTAACCCTAACCCGAACCCTAACCCCTAACCCGAACCTGAACCGGTACCGTAACCCGAACCCGAACCCTAACCCTACCCCGAACCCGAACCCAAACCATAACCCTATTCCAAATCTAACCCTAACCCTAACCCTAACCCTAAACCGAACCCGAACACTAACCCGAACCCGAACCCTAACCCGAATCCTAACCCGAACCCGAACCCTAACCCTAACCCTAAACCTAACCCGAACCCTAACCCTAACCCTAACCCGAACCCTAACCCTAACCCTAACCCGAACCCTAACCCTAACCCGAACCCTAAACCTAACCCTAACCCTAACCCTAAACCTAACCCGTACCCTAACCTAAACAGTACCCGAACCCGTACCTTAACCCTAAGCCTAACCCTAACCCTAACCCCTAACCCCTAACCCTAACCCTAACCCTTACCCTAACCCTAACCCGTACCCTAACCCTAACCCTAACCCTATCCCTAACACTAACCCGTACCCTAACCCTAACCCGTACCCTAAACCTAACCCTAACCCTAACCCTAACCCGTACGCTAACCCTAACTCTAACCCTAAACCTAACCCGTACCCTAATCCTAACCCGTACCCTAACCCTAACCCTAACCCTAACCCCTAACCCTAACCCTAACCCGTACCCTAACCCTAACCCTAACTGTACCCTAACCCTAACCCGTTCCCTAACCCTTCCCTAACCCTAACCCTAACCCGTACCCTAAACCTAACCCGTACCCTAACCCTAACCCTTACCCTAAACCTAACCCGTACCCTAACCCTAACACGTACCCTAACCCTAAACCTAACCCTAACCCTAACCGTAACCCAAACCCTAACCCTAACCCTAACCCGACCCGAAACCTAACCCTAACCCGAACCCTAACCCTAACCCTAACCCTAACCCTAACCCGAACCCGAACCCGAACCCTAACCCTAACCCTAACCCTAACCCTACCCCGAACCCGAACCCAACCATAACACTAACCCTAACGCGAAACCTAACCCTAAACCTAACCCTAAACCTAACCGTAACACGAACCCTAACCCTAACCCTAAACCTAACCCTAAACCTAACCCGAACCCTAACCCTAACCCTAAACCTAAACCTAACCCGAACCCTAACCCTAACCCTAACAATAAACCTAACTCGAAACCTAACCCTAACCCTAACCCAAACCCTAACCCTAACCCGAACCCTAACCCTAACCCTAACCCTAACCCGAACCCTAACCTTAACCTTAAACTGAACCCGAACCCTAACCCTAACCGAACCCTAACCCGAACCCTAACCCTAACCCTAACCCGAAACCTAACCCTAACCCGAACCCTAACCCGAACCCTAAACCTAACGCTCAACCGAACCATAACCCGAACCCTAACCCTAACCCTAACACGAACCCTAACCCTAACCCTAACCCGAACCCTAACCCTAACCCTAACCCAAACCCTAACCCGAACCCTAACCCTAACCCTAACCCTAACCCCTAACCCTAATCCTAACACTAACCCTAACCCTAAAACCTAACCCTAACCCGAACCCTAAACCTAACCCTAACACTAACCCTAACCCTAACCCGAACCCTAACCCTAAACCTAACACTAACCCTAACCCTAACCCTAACCCTAACACGAACCCTAACCCTAACCCTAAACCTAACCCTAACCCTAACCCTAACCCTAACCCTAACCCTAACTCTAACCCGAACCCTAAACCTAACCCTAACCCCTAACCCTTACCCGAACCCTAACCCTAACTCGAACCCTAACACTAACCGTAACCCGAACACTAACCCTATCCCTAACCCTAACCCGAACCCTAACCCTAACCCGAACCCTAACCCTAACCCTAACCCGTACCCTAACCCGAACCCTAACCCTAACCCGAACCCTAACCCTAACCGTAACCCGAACCCTAACCCTAACCCTAACCCGAACCCTAACCCTAACCATAACCCGAACCCTAACCTCTAACCCGAACCCGAACCCGAACCCGAACACGAACCCATACCCTAACCCTACCCCGAACTCGAACCCAAACCATAACACTAACCCTAACGCGAAACCTAACCCTAAACCTAACCCTAACCCTAACCGTAACCCGAACCCTAACCCTAACCCTAACCCTAACCCTAAACCTAACCCGAACCCTAACCCTAACCCTAAACCTAAACCTAACCCGAACCCTAACCCTAACCCTAACCCTAAACCTAACACGAAACCTAACCCTAAACCTAACCCAAACCCTAACACTAACCCGAACCCTAAACCTAACCTTAACCCTAACCCGAACCCTAAACTTAACCCTAAACTGAACCCGAACCCTAACCCTAACGCGAACCCTAAACCTAACCCTAACCCGAAACCTAACCCTAACCCGAACCCTAACCCGAACCCTAAACCTAACCCTAAACCGAACCATAACCCGAACCCTAACCCTAACCCTAACACGAACCCTAACCCTAACCCTTACCCAAACCATAACCCTAACCCTAACCCAAACCCTAACCCGAACCCTAACCCTAACCCTAACAATAACCCCTAACCCTAACCCTAACACTAACCCTAACCCTAAAACCTAACCCTAACCCGAACCCTAACCCTAACCCTAACCCTAACCCTAACCCGAACCCTAAACCTAACCCTAAACCTAAACCTAACCCGAACCCTAACCCTAACCCTAAACCTAACCCTAACCCGAACCCTAACCTTAACCCTAAACTGAACCCGAACCCTAACCCTAACCCGAACCCTAACCCGAACCCTAACCCTAACCCTCACCCGAAACCTAACCCTAACCCGAACCCTAAACCGAACCCTAAACCTAACCCTAAACCAAACCATAACCCGAACCCTAACCCTAACGCTAACACGTACCCTAACCCTAACCCTAACCCGAACCCTAACCCTAACCCTAACCCAAACCCTAACCCGAACCCTAACCCTAACCCTAACCCTAACACCTAAACCTAACCCTAACACTAACCCTAACCCTAAAACCTAACCCTAAACCGAACCCTAAACCTAACCCTAACCCTAACCCTAACCCTAACCTGAACCCTAACCCTAAACCTAACAGTAACCCTAACCCTAACCCTAACCCTAACACGAACCCTAACCCTAACCCTAAACCTAACCCTAACCCGAACCCTAACCCTAACCCTAAACCTAACCCTAACCCCAAACCCTAACCCCAACCCTAACCCTAACCCGAACCCTAACCCGAAACCTAACCCTAACCCTAACCCTAACCCGAACCCTAACCCTAACCCGAACCCTAACCCTAAACCTAACCCTAACCGTAACCCTAACCTAACCCTAACCCGAACCCTAAGCCGAACCCTAACCCTAACCCTAACCCTAAACCTAACCCTAACCCGAACCCTAACCCTAACCCTAACCCGAAACCGAACCCGAACCCTAACCCGAATCCTAACCCTAACCCTAACCCGAACCCTAACCCTAACCCAAACCCGAACCCTAACCCTAACCCGAACCCTAACCCGAACCCTAACCCTAACCCTAACCCTAACCCGTACCCTAACCCTAACCAGTACCCGAACCCATACCTTAACCCTAAGCCTAACCCTAACCCTAACCCCTAACCCCTAACCCTAACCCTAACCCTTACCCTAACCCTAACCCGTACCCTAACCCTAACCCTAACCCTATCCCTAACACTAACCCGTACCCTAACCCTAACCCGTACCCTAAACCTAACACTAACCCTAACCCTAACCCGTACGCTAACCCTAACTCTAACCCTAACCCTAACCCGTACGCAAACCCTAACCCGTACCCTAACCCTAACCCTAACCCTAACCCCTAACCCTAACCCTAACCCGTACCCTAACCCTAACACTAACCGTACCCTAAACCTAAACCGTTCCCTAACCCTACCCTAACCCTAACCCTAACCCGTACCCTAAACCTAACCCGTACCCTAACCCTAACCCTTACCCTAAACCTAACCCGTAACCTAACCCTAACACGTACCCTAACCCTAAACCTAACCCTAAGCCTAACCGTATCCCGAACCCTAACCCTAACCCTAACCCTAACCCTAACCCGAACCTGAAACCTAACCCTAACCCGAACCCTAACCCTAACCCTAACCCTAACACGAACCCTAACCCGAACCTTAACCCTAACCCTATCCCGAACCCTAAACTTAACCCTAACCCTAACCCTAACCCAAACCCTAACCCTAACCCTAAACAGAAACCTAACCCTAACCCTAACCCGAACCCGAACCCTAGGCCCTTACCCGAACCCTAACCCTAACCCGAACCCTAACCCAAACCCTAACCCTAACCCTAACCCAAACCCGAACCCGAAACCTAACCCTAACCCGAACCCTAACCCTAACCCTAACGCTAACCCGAACCCTAACCCGAACCCTAACCCTAACCCTAACTCGAACCCTAAAATTAACCCTAACCCTAACCCTAACCCAAACCCTAAACCTAACCCTAAACAGAACCCTAACCCTAACCCGAACCCGAACCCGAACCCTAGGCCCTTACCTGAATCCTAACCCTAACCCGAACTCTAACCAAAACCCTAACCCTAACCCTAAACCGAACCCGAACCTGAACCCTAACCCTAACCCTAACCCTAACCCGAACCCTAACCCGAACCCTAACCCAAACCCAAAACCTAACCCTAACCCGAACCCGAACCCTAACCCTAACCCTAACCCTAACCCGAACCCGAACCCTAACCAACCCTAACCCTAACCATAACCCGAACCCTAACCTCTAACCCGAACCTGAACCCGAACTCTAACCCGAACCCGAACCCTAACCCTACCCCGAACCCGAACCCAAACCATAACACTAACCCTAACGCGAACCCTAACCCTAACACTTAACGTAACCTGAACCCTAACCCTAACCCTAACCCTAACCCGAACCCTAAACCTAACCCTAAACCTAACCCTAACCCTAACCCCTAACCCTAACCCGAACCCTAACCCTAACCCTATCCCTAACCCTAACCCGAACCCTAACCCTAACCCTAACCCGAAACCTAACCCGAACCCTAACCCTAACCCTAACCTGAACACTAACCCCTAACCCTTACCCGAACCCGAACCCTAACCCGAACCCGAACCCGAACCCGAACCCGAACCCTAACCGAACCCTAACCCTAACCATAACCCGAACCCTAACCTCTAACCCGAACCTGAACCCGAACCCTAACCCGAACCCGAACCCAAACCCTACCCCGAACCCGAACCCAAACCATAACACCTACCCTAACGCGAACCCTAACCCTAACCCTTAACGTAACCTGAACCCTAACCCTAACACTAACCCTAACCGGAACGCTAACCCTAACCCTAAACCTAACCCTAACCCTAACCCCTAACCCTAACCCGAACCCTAACCCTAACCCTAACCCTAACCCTAACCAGAACCCTAACCCTAACCCGAACCCTAACCCTAACCCTAACCCGAACCCTAACCCGAACCCTAACCCTAACCCTAACCTGAACACTAACCCCTAACCCTTACCCGAACCCGAACCCTAACCCGACCCGAACCCGAACCCGAACCCTAAACCTAACCCTAACACTAAACCTAACCCTAATCCGAACCCTAACCCTAAATCTAACCCTAACCCTAACCCGAACCCTAAACCGAACCCTAACCCTAACCCTAACCCTAACCCTAACCCGAACCCGAACCCTAACCCTAACCCGATCCCGAACCCTAACCCGAACCCGAACCCTAACCGAACCCTAACCCTAACCCGAACCCAAACCGAACCCTAACCCGAACCCTAACCAGAACCCTAAAACGAACCCTAAACCGAACCCTAACCCGAATCCTAACCCTAACCCTAACCCGAAACCTAACCCTAAACCTAACACTAACCCTAACCCCAAACCCTAACCCGAACCCTAACCCTAACCCTAACCATATCCCGAACCTTAAACTAACCCTAACCCGAACCCTAACCCCTAACGCGAACCCGAACCCCAACCCTAACCCGAACCCGAACCCTAACCCTACCCCGAACCCGAACCCAAACCATAAACCTAACCCTAACTCGAACCCTAACCCTAACCCTAATCCTAACCCTAACCCGAACCATAACCCTAACCCTAAACCTAAACCGAACCCTAACCCTAACCCTAACCCGAACCCTAACCCCTAACCCTTACCCGAACCCTAACCCTTAACTCGAAACCTAACCCTAACCGTAACCCGAACACTAACCCTAACCCTAACCCTAACCCGAACCCTAACCCTAACCCGAACCCTAACCCTAACCCTAACCCGTACCCTAACCCGAACCCTAACCCTAACCCGAACCCTAAACCTAACCGTAACCCGAACCCAAACCCTCAACCTAACCCGAACCCTAACCCTAACCATAACCCGAACCCTAACCTCTAACCCGAACCCGAACCCGAACCCATACCCTAACCCTACCCCGAACCCGAACCCAAACCATAACACTAACCCTAACGCGAAACCTAACCCTAAACCTAACCCTAACCCTAACCGTAACCCGAACCCTAACCCTAACCCTAACCCTAACCCTAAACCTAACCCGAACCCTAACCCTAACCCTAAACCTAAACCTAAACCGAACACTAACCCTAACCCTAACCCTAAACCTAACACGAAACCTAACCCTAACCCTAACCCAAACCCTAAACCTAACCCGAACCCTAACCCTAACCCTAACCCTAACCGAACCCTAACCTTAACCCTAAACTGAACCCGAACCCTAACCCTAACCCGAACCCTAACCCGAACCCTAACCCTTACCCTAACCCGAAACCTAACCCTAACCCGAACCCTAACCCGAACCCTAAACCTAACCCTAACCCTAAACCTAACCCTAACCCGAACCCTAACCCTAACCCGATCCCGAACCCGAACCCTAAACCGAATCCTAACCCTAACCCTAACCCGAACCCTAACCCTAACCCAAACCCGAACCCTAACCCTAACCCGAACCCTAACCCGAACCCTAACCCGAACCCTAACCCGAACCCTAACGCGAACCCTAAACCGAACCCTAACCCTAACCCTAACCCGAAACCTAACCCGAACCCTAACCCTAACCCGAACCCGAACCCTAACCCTAACCCTAACCCGAAACCTAACCCGAACCCTAACCCGAACCCGAACCCTAACCCGAACCCTAACCCGAAACCTAACCCTAACCCGAACCCTAACCCGAACCCTAACCCTAACCCTAACCCTAACCC
>JAVLSZ010000059.1:1837500-1840000 GCA_032313775.1 Urocyon cinereoargenteus | reverse complement strand
TAAACCTAACCCTAACCCTAACCGTAACCCGAACCCTAACCCTAACCCTAACCCTAACCCGAACCCGAAACCTAACCCTAACCCGAACCCTAACCCTAACCCTAACCCTAACCCGAACCCTAACCCGAACCTTAACCCTAACCCTAACCCGAACCCTAAACTTAACCCTAACCCTAACCCTAACCCAAAACCTAACCCTAACCCTAAACAGAACCCTAACCCTAACCCTAACCCGAACCCGAACACTAGGCCCTTACCCGAACCCTAACCCTAACCCGAACCCTAACCCGAACCCTAACCCTAACCCTAACGCTAACCCGAACCCTAACCCGAACCCTAACCCTAACCCTAAGTCGAACCCTAAAACTAACCCTAAACCTAACCCTAACCCAAACCCTAAACCTAACCCTAAACAGAACCCTAACCCTAACCCGAACCCGAACCCGAACCCTAGGCCCTTACCCGAATCCTAACCCTAACCCGAATCCTAACCCGAAACCTAACCCTAACCCTAAACCCGAATCCGAACCCGAACCCTAACCCTAACCCTAACCCGAACCCTAACCCGAACCCTACCCCAAACCCAAAACCTAACCCTAACCCGAACCCGAACCCTAACCCTAACCCTAACCCTAACCCGAACCCTAACCGAACCCTAACCCTAACCATAACCCGAACCCTAACCTCTAACCCGAACCTGAACCCGAACCCTAACCCGAACCCGAACCCTAACCTACCCCGAACCCGAAACCAAACCATAACACTAACCCTAACGCAAACCCTAACCCTAAACCTAACCGTAACCTGAACCCTAACCCTAACCCTAACCCTAACCCGAACCCTAACCCTAACCCTAACCCTAACCCTAACCCGAACCCTAACCCTAACCATAACCCGAACCCTAACCCGAACCATAACCCTAACCCTAACCTGAACACTAACCCCTAACCCTTACCCGAACCCGAACACTAACCCGAACCCGAACCCGAACCCGAACCCTAAACCTAACCCTAACCCTAACCCGAACCCGAACCCTAACCCTAACCCTAACTCTAACCCTAAACCTAACCCTAACCCGAACCCTACCCCTAACCCTAACCCAAACCCTAACCCGAACCCTAACCCGAACCCTAACCCTAACCCTAACCGTAACCCTAACCCGAGCCCTAACCCTAACCCGAACCCTAACCCGAACCCTAACCCTAACCCTAACCCTAACCCTAACACTAAACCTAACCCTAATCCGAACCCTAACCCTAAATCTTACCCTAACCCTAACCCGAACCCTAAACCGAACCCTAACCTTAACCCTAACCCTAACCCTAACCCGAACCCGAACCCTAACCCTAACCCGATCCCGAACCCTAACCCGAAGCCGAACCCTAACCCGAACCCTAACCCTAACCCTAACCCGAACCCTAACCCTAACCCGAACCCAAACCGAACCCTAACCCGAACCATAACCCGAACCCTAACCCGAACCCTAAACCGAACCCTAACCCGAATCCTAACCCTAACCCGAACCCTAACCCTAAACCTAACACTAACCCTAACCCCAAACCCTAACCCGAAACCTAACCCTAACCCTAACCATATCCCGAACCCTAACCCTAACCCTAACCCGAACCCTAACACCTAACGCGAACCCGAACCCCAACCCTAACCCGAACCCGAACCCTAACCCTACCCCGAACCCGAACCCAAACCATAACCCTAACCCTAACCCGAAACCTAACCCTAACCCTAATCCTAACCCTAACCCGAACCCTAACCCTTACCCGAACCCTAACCCTAACTCGAACCCTAACCCTAACCGTAACCCGAACACTAACACTAACCCTAACCCTAACCCGAACCCTAACCCTAACCCGAACCCTAACCCTAACCCCTTACCCGTACCCTAACCCGAACCCTAACCCGATCCCTAAACCTAACCGTAAACCGAACCCTAACCCTAATCCTAACCCGAACCCTAACCCTAACCATAACCCGAACCCTAAACACTAACCCGAACCCGAACCCGAACCCGAACCCGAACCCATACCCTAACCTACCCCGAACCCGAACCCAAACCATAACACTAACCCTAACGCGAAACCTAACCCTAAACCTAACCCTAACCCTAACCCTAACCCGAACCCTAACCCTAACCCTAACCCTAACCCTAAACCTAACCCGAACCCTAACCCTAACCCTAACCCTAAACCTAACCCGAACCCTAACCCTAACCCTAACCCTAAACCTAACACGAAACCTAACCCTAACCCAAACCCTAACCCTAACCCGAACCCGAACCCTAACCCTAACCCTAACCCGAACCCTAACCCTAACCCTAACCCGAACTCTAACCCTAACCCGAAACCTAACCCTAACCCTAACCCGAACCCTAACCCCTAACCCGAACCCGAACCCGTACCCTACCCCGAATCCGAACCCTGACCCTACCCCGAACCCGAACCCCAACCATAAACCTATTCCTAACCCTAACCCTACCCTAACC
>JAVLSZ010000059.1:1827500-1830000 GCA_032313775.1 Urocyon cinereoargenteus | reverse complement strand
CCGAACCCGAACCCGAACCCTAACCCGAACCCGAACCCTAACCCAAACCCTAACCCTAACCCGAACCCTAACCCTAACCATAACCCGAACCCTAACCCTAACCCAAACCCTTACCCTAACCCTAACCCGAACCCTAACCCTAACCCGAACCCGAACCAGAACCCTAACCCAAAAGCTAACCCGAACCCAAACCTAAACCGAACCCTAACCCTAACCCGAACCCTAAACCTAACCCTAACCCTAAACCGAAACCTAAACCTAACCTGAACCCTAACCCTAAACCTAACCCGAACCCTAACCGAACACTAACCCTAACCCGAACCCGAACCCTAACCCTAAACCAAACCCTAACCCTAACCCTAACCCTAACCCGAACCCTAAACCTAACCCTAAACCTAACCCTAAACCGAACCCGAACCCGAACCCTAACCCTAACCCGAACCCGAACCCGAACACTAACCCGAACCCTAACCCAAAACCTAACACTAACCCGAACCCGAACCCGAACCCTAACCCTAACCCGAACCCGAACACGAACCCTAACCCGAACCCGAACCCTAACCCGAACCCTAACCCTAACCCTAACCCGAACCCTTACCCGAACCCTAACCCTAACCCTAACCCACCCTAAACCTAACCCTAACTGAATCCCTAACCCGAACCCTAACCCTAACCCTAAACCTAACCCTAACCCTAACCCTAACCCGAACCCTAACACTACCCCTAACCCGAACCCTAAACCCTAACCCGAACCCGAACCCGTACCCTAACCCGAACCCGAACCCTAACCCTACCCCGAACCCGAACCCAAACCATAACGCTATTCCTAACCCGAACCCTAACTCTAACACTAACCCGAAACCGAACACTAACCCTAACCCTAACACTAACCCTAACCGTAACCCGAACCCTAACCCTAACCCGAACCCTAACCCTAACCCTAACCCGAACCCGAAACCTAACACTAACCCGAACCCTAACCCTAACACTAACCGTAACCCTAACCCGAACCCTAAACTGAAACCTAACCCTAACCCTAACCCGAACCCTAAACCTAACCCTAACCCTAACCCTAACCCAAACCCTAACCCTAACCCTAACCAGAACCCTAACCCTAACCCTAACCCGAACCCGAAACCTAGGCCCTTACCCGAATCCTAACACTAACTCGAACCCTAAACCGAACCCTAACCCTAACCCTAACCCTAACCCGACCCCTAACCTGAACCCTAACACGAAACCTAACGCTAACCCTAACCCTAAACCTAACCCTAACCCAAACCCAAACCCTAACCCGAACCCTAAACCTAACCCTAACACGAACCCTAACCCTAAACCTAACCCAAACCCTAACCCGAACCATAACCCTAACCCTAAACCTAACCCTAACCCCTAAACCTAACCCTAACCCTAACCCTAACACGAACCCTAAATCCTAACCCTAACCCGAACCCTAACCCTAACCCTAACCCTAACCCTAACCCGAAACCTAACCCTATTCCTAACCCTAACCCTAACACTAACCCTAACCCTAACCCTAACCAGAACCCTAACCCTAACCCTAACCCGAACCCGAACCCTAAGCCCTTACCCGAATCCTAACCCTAACGCGAACCCTAACCCAAACCAGAACCCTAACCCTAACCCCGAACCCGAACCCTAACCCTAACCCTAACCCTAACCTGAACCCTAACCCGAACCCTAACCCGAAACCAAAACCTAACCCTAACCGGAACCCGAACCCTAACCCTAACCCTAACCCTAACCCGACACTTAACCTGAAAACTAACACGAACCCTAGCCCTAATCCTAACCCTAACCCTAACCCGAACCCTAACCCTTACCCGAACGCTAACCCGAACCCTAACCCAAACCCTAAACCTAACCCTAACCCTAACCCTAACACGAACCCTAACACTAACCCTAACCCTAACCCGAACCCTAACCCTAACCCTAACCCTAACCCTAACCTGAACCCTAACCCTAACCCTAACCCGAACCCTAACCCTAACCCTAACCCTAACCCTAACCCGAACCCTAACCCTAACCCTAACCCTAACCCTAACCCGAACCCTAACCCTTACCCGAACGCTAACCCGAACCCTAACCCTAACCCTAACCCTAGCCCTTTCCCGAACCCTAACCCTATCTCTAACCCGAACCCTAAACCTAACCCTAACCTTAAACCTAACCCGAACCCGAACCCTAACCCTAACCCTAACCCTAACCCGAACCCGAACCCTAACCCTAACCCGAACCCGAACCCAAACCCTAACCCTAACCCGAAACCGAACCCTAACCCGAACCCTAACCCTAACCCGAAACCTAAACCTAACCCTAACCCGACCCCGAAACCGAACCCTAACCCTAAACGAACCCGAACCCTAACCCGAACCCTAACCCTAACCCTAACCCGAACCCTAACCCTAACCCTAACCCGAACCCTAACACTAACCCAAACCCGAACCCGAACCCTAAAGCTAAACCGAACCCTAACCCT
>JAVLSZ010000059.1:1815000-1817500 GCA_032313775.1 Urocyon cinereoargenteus | reverse complement strand
CCTAACCCTAACCCGAACCCTAAACCTAACCCTAACCCGAACCCGAACCCGAACCCTAACCCTAACCGAACCCTAACCCTAACCCGAACCCTAACCCTAACCCTAACCTGAACCCTAACCCTAACCCTAACCCTAACCCGAACCCGAACCCTAAACCTAACCCGAACCCGAACCCGAACCCTAACCCTAACCGAACCCTAACCCTAACCCGAACCCTAACCCTAACCCTAACCTGAACCCTAACCCTAACCCTAACCCGAACCCTAAAACTAACCCAAACCCGAACCCGAACACTAACCCTTACCCGAACCCGAACCCTAAACCTAACCCGAAAACCTAACCCTAACCCTAACCCTAACCCTAACCCCTAACCCTAACACTAACCCTAACCCTAACCCTAACCCTAAACCTAACCCGAACCCTAACCCTAACCCTAACCCAAACCCTAACCCGAACCCTAACCCTAACCCTAACCCTAACCCGAACCCTAAACCTAACCCTAACCCGAACCTGAACCCTAAACCGAAACCTAACCCTAACCCTAACCCGAACCCTAACCCTAACCCGAACCCGAAACCTAACTCTAACCCGAACCCTAACCCTAACCCGAACCCTAACCGTAACCCGAACCCTAACGCTAACCCTAACCCAAACCCAAACCCTAAAACCTAACCCTAAACCGAACCCTAACCCTAACCCTAACCCTAACCCTAACCCGAACCCTAACCCTAAACCTACTCCTAACCCTAACCCTAACCCTAACCCTAACCCGAACCCTAACCCGAACCCTAACCCTAACCCTAACCCGAGCTAGAAACATAACCCGAACCCGAACCCTAACCCGAACCCTAACTCTAAACCTAACCCGAACCCTAACCAGAACCCGAACCCTAACCAGAACCCTAACCCTAACCCTTACCTGAACACTAACAGCTAACCCTAACCCGAAACCTAACCCTAACCCTAACCCGAAACCTAACCCTAACCCGAACCCTAACCCTAAACCTAACCCGAACCCTAACCCTACCCGAACCCTAACCCTAATCCTAACCCTAACCCTAACCCTAACCCGAAACCTAACCCTATCCCTAACCCTAACCCTAACCCTAACCCTAACCCTAACCAGAACCCTAACTGTAACCCTAACCCGAACCCGAACCCTAAGCCCTTACCCGAATCCTAACCCTAACCCGAACCCTAACCCGAACCCTAACCCTAACCCTAACCCCGAACGCGAACCCTAACCCTAACCCTAACCCTAACCCGAACCCTAACCCGAATCCTAAACCGAAACCAAAACCTAACCCTAACCCGAACCCGAACCCTAACCCTAACCCTAACCCTAACCCTAACCCGACCCTTAACCTGAAAACTAACACGAACCCTAACCCTAAACCTAACCCTAACCCTAACCCGAACCTTAACCCGAACCCTAACTCGAACCCTAAACCTAACCCTAACCCTAACCTTAACCCTAACCCGAACCCTAACACTAACCCTAACCCTAACCCGAACCCTAAACCGAACCCTAACCCTAACCCTAACCCGAACCCTAACCCTAACCCTAAACCTAACGCGAACCCTAACCCTAAACCTAACCCTAACACTAACCCTAACCCGAACCCTAACCCTAAACCGAACCCTAACCCTAACCCTAAACCTAACCCAAAAACCTAACCCTAAACCGAACCCTAACCCTAACCCTAACACTAACCCTAACCCGAACCCTAACCCTAAACCTAACTCGAACCCTAAACCTAACCCTAACCCTAACCCTCACCCTAACCCGAACCCTAACACTAACCCTAACCCTAACCCGAGCCCTAACCCGAACCCTAACCCTAACCCGAAACCTAACCCTAGCCCTAACCCTAACCCGAACCCTAACCCTAACCCTAACCCTAACCCTAACCCGAACCCTAACCCTAACCCGAACCCTAAACCGAACCCTAATCCTAACCCTATCCCGAACCCTTACCCTAACCCTAACCCTAACCCTAACCCTATCCCTAACCCGAACCCTAACCCTAACCCTAACCTTAAACCTAACCCGAACCCGAACACTAACTCGAACCCTACCCCTAACCCTAACCCGAACCCGAACCCTAACCCTAACCCGAACCCGAACCCAAACCCTAACCCTAACCCGAACCCTAACACTAACCCGAACCCTAACCCTAAACTGAACCCTAACCCTAACCCTAACCCGAACCCGAAACCGAACCCTAACCCTAACCGAACCCTAACCCTAAACCGAACCCTAACCCTAAGCCGAACCCTAACCCTAACCCTAACCCGAACCCTAACACTAACCCAAACCCGAACCCGAACCATAACACTTACCCTAACGCGAACCCTAACCCTTACCCTAACCCTAACCCAAAACCCTAACCCTAAACCTAACCCTAACCCTAACCCTAACCCTAACCCCTAACCCTAACCCGAACCCTAACCCTAACCCTAACCCTAACCCGAACCCTAACCCGAACCCTAACCCTAA